>WUBL01000086.1:0-171211 GCA_011057905.1 Xylaria multiplex | reverse complement strand
TATTGCTGCTATTACTTTTAACTATAAAAGTAATAAGTAATTATTAGGTACTATATGTAACGATTACGGCATAATACCATACCTATTAGGCTATAATCCCTGTAAAAGGAATGTTGAATAACTAAGGTGGCAGCCTAGTTATCTAGTATAGTTTATATAGTACGGCAGACAGCCTGTGACTTGCAGCTACCTTAGCGCTTTGATTTTAGGGCCTGCACACTGCTGGTTCGTTCTGCCGTAACTACCCCCCTTTTCGCACCAAGGGGTTGTTTCCGATCCTGATTCCCTACTTAGATTACCACCGGCACTGCTAGGCTTTTCGTTGGGAGTTTGGTCGACATGACTGGGACTTCGGTTAAGGAGGGTGTAACTATATAGGTCATTTGGAAAAGGGCAGTCTAATTACGGATATCCCACTACTTTTGCCAAGGCGCGGAGTTGAACCTGCACCCTATAGGTACCTTAGTTATTGTAACGATTACGGCACAATACCATACCTATTAGGCTATAATCCCTGTAAAAGGAATGTCAAATAACTAAGGTGGCAGCCTAGTTATCTAGTATGGTCTATATAGTACGGCAGACAGCCCGTGACTTGCAGCCACCTTAGCGCTTTAATCCTAGGGCCTGCACACTGCTGGTTTGTTTTGCCGTAACTCTATAACGTAATTTAGTACTTTTAAATTAATTATTAGTTAGCTTTTTTAGCTTTTTTTTTTATAACTTTTTATATTAAAAAANGTTGGGTATGCAAATAGTATTAGACTATTTACCTACTTTATATAACCTTATTTATATAGTTTATTAAATATTATATCTAGTGCTTGCTAATTATGTTTATTTAATAAATAAAACTTATTATTTAGCTTATATTTTTATTAGTTATTAACTAAGGGTATTTTTATTTATTTTTTTTTNAGGTATATTAATTATGCTTTAATTTTTTTATATTTTTAAGCATTTTTTTTTAAAACCTTTAAAAAAWTTTTTTWWTTTTAATCGCTTTTTAGTTCTATAAAAATAAATTAACCGTTTAGCGCTACTATTTCTAATATTTCCAAAAGCTTTTTAATTTTAATTATAATATATACCTATAAAATCTTTAGCTTTAGTTTCTTTATTTTAATACCGTATTTATTATACTACTTAATTATATTAAATATTTTATTAGTTAGTAATATGTTTATAATTAAAAATATGTTAATATATTTAAAGGCGTTAAAAAACTTATTATTGTTTTTATTATTTTTTAGTATATATTTGCCTGCTAATACTTTAAATATTAGTATAATTTTATATTTTTAATTAAAGTAATATATATTTAAAACTATAAAGTTATTAAATATGTATATTTTTTTATTTAATAATTATAAGCTGTTTAAGCTTGCTACTGCCTTTTTAATTATAGCTGTAGCTAAAAGTCCTTTAAAAACAGTTATAACTAYAACTGCTTTAARGTACTTTTTTNATAAYACYTTTATAAATTTAGTATTTAATTATTTATTAATAGTACTTATTTTTATATTTTTTTTTTATTATTATTAGCTTTAGCAATAAATTATTAAATATTATTTATAAAAATATGCTAAAATATATTAGCACTTTTATATTATTAAAATATAAAAAGTTAAAAACAAAATTTTTATTTAATAGCAAAAATTTATAATCTGCTAATATTATTTATATTTTTTTAAGTTATAATTGATATAGGTGGCTAGGGGGGCCATGGCTACTGGTGGCCATGGCCACCAGTCTAGCCACATGGACCCTAGCCACATGGACCCTAGCCACATGGACCCTACAGACCCTATAGACCCCACATAGTGTAGCCCACATAGGTAGGGAATTCTGGCTGCGCCAGAATTCCACACTTCTTTTCCAATACATGCACTATATTTTACTTCTGAACTAGACCCCTCTGCAGTCTGTGTCAATAATATTATATCTTATTTTAAAGTTATTTTTTGTATATAAAAATATGCTTTTAATAATACCTTAATAAAAATTTTAAAGTTTTTAAACTTTTTAAACAATATTTTATTAAATATATAGTTAATTATAACTTTTGCTAATATTAAAATATTATTATTTAGTAATATTTTTAATATTAAGTTTTAATTTAGCATTTATATTAAGCTATAATACTTTATTAATATTAGAAATTTTTTAGCATTATTTTTTACTAAATAATATATAAATATTGCTTATTTTTTATATATAATATAGCTTTTGCTAATATTTTATACTTTTTTTTTTTTATAACTATAATATATTTAACTTTATAATAGCTATTATATAATAATACTTTATTTTACTTTTATATTTATATAAATTTTAATATTTTTTTTTATTTTTTTTGCCTTTAACTTTTATTTTAAATATAAATATTTGTTTTTTAAAGCTAACTTATTATTTATATAGTTTTTTAACTTAAATATAATATAAATAATTAAAGCAAACTTTACTTTATTTATTTTATTACTTTTATTTTTAATTTTTATTTTTGCTATATAAGCTTTAAAAGCTTTATTTATAATATATTTATTTAAATGCTTAAATAATTTATTTTATAATTAAATAGTATATAATAATAGTTATATATATATTATAAAGTTAATAATTTATTTTTTAAATTATTTTAAAACAAGTTTAATATTAATATAACCTTATAAAAAGTATATTAAGTTATAGTAGCTATATAGGTAAACTAGGTACTTACTTAAACCTTGTTATATATATAGATTATATTAGGTAACTAGGCTATTACTTTAGTGATTTAACGTTTTTTTTAAAAGGTTATAGCCTAACTAATATAAAGTTATACTGTAATTATTATAATAACTAAGGTATTATAAAGTAAAAGTTTAATTTTCTGCTTTAGCAAAAGTGTTATGCTACTTTTTTAAATAACCTATATATTATACTTTTTTAGCTATAGTTTTATAGTAAAGTCGACTGATCTTTTATATTTTTTTTAATAATCTAGTAATAGTAAGCTAAAAAGGAGTTCAGGCTTAAAAACAACCTTGTAGTTAAAAAAAAAAGTAGTTATAGCAGCTATATAAGTAAACTAAATATCTACTTAAACCCTGCCGTATATATAAACTATATTAAGTAACCAGGCTATTACCTTGGTTATTTAACCGTTTTTTTTAAAAGGTTTTAGCCTAAATAGTATAAAGTTATGCCGTAATTATTATATATCATATATTACGCGTTAAAACGCGTGTTATATATATATTATTAACCATTAAGCCATTAGGCTATTATAATAGCTTAATAGCTATTAAATAGCTAGCACACTATATTTATAATTAAATTCTTTTTAAAACCTAAAGTTTTAGCCTTTTTTTTTCTTTTTATATTTTTTTAGTTAATATATTATATTATATACACACTTTAAAAAGCATTTAATAAATATATATATATTAAAAAAAGCTTATAATTATTATTAAGCTATTTTAAAATAAAAGTTTTATTAAAAAAAAGTTAATAAGCTTATTAAAATCTTAATTAATATATTTTTTATAATATATTTAACTTTATTATAAAATGCTATTATTATTTTAATATAAAATAATTAATTTAAAACTAAAATAATATAAGTAGTATTAATTAATTAGTAAATTTAAGTTAAATATGCCTTTAGGTATGTTGGCGTAAAAAAGAAAGTTGTGTGGTAGGTTCTTAAACCCTGTAGAAACAACCCAATATATTAGAAGCCCATAAGCTTACTTAGGTCTTACATGTAGGTCCTTGGCATTTAGGCTAGTCCCCGAAACCCTCAGTGTACAGGGGTGTCACACGCGCTAAACACTGTTTTGCATGCGCATGTCTCAATAACATTGAAATCGAATTTATTCAACTCTCGCTTCGGGACATATTGGTAAAACTCGGGATAGGTTGTATATAGAGTCAAGTTGGCCTGCAAGATCTGAAGCGATCCAATTCCATATTCGTGGACCTAGACAGCCGTAGAAGATTATTGTTGAATTAAACCCATCCTCCAAGCCCTGAATCGAGCCTGTGTTATACGCGGGGAGAACGGTCAGCAAGCCACAGTCAGGAGTTATTTATAGGAAAGTCCTATCAAGGCGGCTGCATAAATAAAGTCTATAATTTAACTGCTTAAGATAATTACAAGACCTACACCCCTTTCCAATTCATAATCACAATTCCTCTTACTACTGTTTATCAGCGCTTGGCAGATGTACTCTCAAATCCCCTATTACTATGGATTCCACAAGTATACAAGCAACGTCATCAAGCCATGCAGCAGTGTCGTCGAGCTTAACTGCACTTGACAAGCTACAAACACTCTATGAGTCATGGCCCGAGGATAGATTCTATTATAGCCAACTTTGGAATTATTTGGACACAGCAGGAACGGAAATACCGTCACTGGTATCACTCGGCTTCCGTCATGCTCCGCCATTTCCTTGTAGGCGGGATGACGAATCCGCTACTAATGATGCGAATAAGGTATTCAACAAACAGCAGCTCGCTCTTGAGATGCTACCTCAAGAGAGTGAGGATGGAGCGTCAAATCCAAGCGGGCGCTTGGTATTCCTTGTCACAGAAGGCATCCCATCTCCCAGTACCACCAAACAGCTTGCTCTCGACTTCCAGGTTCGCCCAGAGCTTCTAATAGGCCACCTCGAGTTTGATAGAGCTCAAAACACTCTGAGAGCCTCATTTGAGCTTCCAGCCCCAACGTCTAGGAGAAGTAATCTAGTTCACGTTAGGTTAGTTAGTTTATGGAGAACCACAGCCCGGAAAAGAGTACGATTGACAACGGAACTACGGAATAATATCAGCGAAAATTTCCGTTGCTATGAAAGAAAATTATTCGAAACTAGGTCGTACGGGTCTACACGCATTCGCAGGGTTCATGTACACGACTCCCAGCACTTCACTATAGAGCAAATGGCCTCCTTTTGCTTACTAGATGAATTTCCCGATGGCACCCAAACATCTATCGGTGCGATACAATTTCATTGTCAAGTTGTAAATAGGGAACCGGCATACATCTGAACACCCAAGCTGACTGAATTATATTCCATAGGGCTCTTCATGCTCGACAAAGGCGCGCAGTCGGATGCCACATCATGGTCCTCTTGCCTTGAAGGTATTGACTCCGGAATTCCCAGTATAGTCCCGGCAGTTCGGTACAATGAGCCACTCCACCAATACTCGATTCCAATCCAACCAACGATGGCTAGCCGCATCATAACTCATCCTTTCCATCCTTTTCGTGATTGTAATACATCGGAAATTTGCCAAAATCTTCGAAATCGCCCCATTGTCGGTTTGTACACGCTACTCTCGTCCGCAGTGCTGTCGTGGAATCAAGTACTCAACTTCATTGAAGACGACATCGATGAAAATCAGGATACGCATGATGATCAAGATGCTATGGGGGCATTGTCGCAGACACTCTTTAACGCGAAGATTATACACCGTTTCGAAACATTCATTCGTCGAGACCTAGAACTCTTAAAGAATTATTGCCGAAATGGCTCCCTTGAGTTTAGGTCTTCAGCGAGTTCACGGGACCAGCCTCATGGGTCCTTGGAATCTCTCGACACTGACCCCATGATAGAAAGCCTTCTAGAGGATTACAAATCGCTTGTTGATAAGTGCGAGTTGCTTATCAGACGATGCGAATCTAGCAGAAATGTCCTTCAGAGCGCAGCGCAATGGAACGAGGCCCAGCGATCGATGAATCAAACAACCGAGATCAATAAGCTCACGCGCATTGTTTTTATATTTGCCCCGTTGTCATTTCTGGCATCTGTATTTGGCATGAACGTTAGAGAGATCACACCAGGGAACGCCACTCCATCACTTTACCAATTCGGGATCGCAGCGTTTTTTTCTACTTGTGATTTCTATTTTTTTTGGGTTTCCCGTCTACAAGTTCCCGCATTTTCCAACCTACGGTATTTCCAAGATTAAGCTCGACCAAGGAGCAAGGAGGGAGAATTAATGTCTAGGTACTGCCGAACTGCCTTGCGATGATAAATTCGGTTTCTGCTACTATACTAATTTATCTTATATAAAATCAATTGAGTATTTATACCCCTGCTAGTTGATCAAGCACTAAGTGGTTGACTAACTGACGAACCATATAGGTGATTTCGGTGTTTAGCATTCAGAAGTACCTTGATTGCAAGGAGTAGAGGGGCCTTACTCGAATAGGTGAAATGCTTCTACCTATGTTAACTAGGCAACCTAACAAGGTTCTTTTTACTAAATGTGTTAGACAATAGGAATGATAGTAAAAAGGCAGATGCTTAAACCTCTTCACGAAAGGCGTAACCGCGGGAAGAAAGAGGGCCGTGCTAAGGTTCCGATTACACTGTGAAAAACCTTGTTTCTATTGATGTTGGGTATCTCTTACTTATTTAAACATACAACGGTATCGTCCCTTCCCCTTAAAAGACCAGTGGTTCAGACTAGCATGGGGGAACTAACAGGGTATAGTCCGAGCAAGTCGCAGCCTCAATATCTCAAGGTGTCTCGGATAACTGGGTAGTCAATCCAAGATCGGCAACTGCGGGTTTCTAAGCGAATCTTCGGACTTCGCATATGAGCCTAGGATCTCTCAGCCGCGGCACATTCCCGACTCCGACAGAAGCTCAGCGGCAAAATGTAGGAGAAGCCTATGAGCTGCGGCGTCCATATGGCTCAAAAGGGAAAAACACAGCAACGATTGCCATTGCAGCATACAGGGCCGCCGTAAGGTAGATAGGAACGGTGGTGCGGGTATCGGCGACTGTCGCGATGACTGCAGACACGATACCCATAATACGGTTAAAGGCGACAGAAATGCCATTCCCGGTGGCACGGTGAGCAGTGGGGAGGACCTCGGGTGTGTATGCGTACAGACAGCTGTAATAGATGTTGACGCAGAAGGCGATGACGCAGCTGAAGGCAACATTCTCGTCCGAAGTATGGACAGCCGTGTAGCCAAAGAAGAAAGCCATTGTGACTAGGGCGCCAATAACCATAGTATACTTTCGGCCAAGGAACTTGATGTTGCATAAGATGCCAGCAAGAATAGGCCCCGGAATGCCTGAGATATTGGCGAGTGTGTAGTTACGCCAAACGAAATAGGGGTCAGTAGGACCGGTTACACCACGAACTTTCAGGTATGTACTATAAACATAGTTAGAGTCACGACAAGAGATTATGAGAGGCCAGTTAACGTACGACAAAAAGACGTAAAATAGGGGATACCTAATTAATAGGTTAGCGTTCTAGTTAGAATACCGTACTATACGGGACTCACGCAAGGCCGATCAATGTCCAAGATATCCAGATTAGCGTCGTGGACAGAGCAATCTTCTTCGTGGCGAAAAGGCCCGAGAGGTGGATCTTAAACTCGGTTAGGGAGAAGCGAGACTCGCCATGAGTCCCTTGAATTTTTCCGCATGCCTCGAGCTGCTCAAGAGTGAGCGAGCATGGCCGGTTATATTTCTTCGCCAGACTCTGGAGATTCTCGACAAGAGCGGCGTCATCACCTTCGGTTAGCTGGTACTTGGGTGTTTCCTTCAAGCGAACAATGGTAATTCGTAAAATCGACAATACGAAGACAAGGGCGCCAGCCGTGAAATAGACGTATCTCCACCCCATGTTCGAAGATCTTGGGCAAGCCTCTCCATCCAGGTCGCAATTCCATTTCTTAGGAACTAGCATCGTTTAGTGCCCTAACCTCATAGCACAGGTGCCCGAATGACTCACCTAGGAAGCCCCAGCAGATGAAACCAGTAATTGCCTGACCGAAACCCCACCAGCAGGCCATCAGTGTCAAGACCCATTGCTTGTTACCCGGAAGGTACTCGAGAAAAACGGTGGTATCCAGAACCAGATTTCCACCACCACCAAATCCGACTAATGCCACGAAAAAGCCCAGGGATGGCCAACTCGGTGCAGCTCCAGCAACGATTGCGGCGGTGGAACAAACGAAAAGGGAGAGATTGAAAGCCCACCGACGGCCAATGATATCGGCGCCGAAACCCCAGAATATCGCACCCGCAAGGAGTCCGGCGTAAGACGCAATATTCTGACCATTGGCGTATCCGACTGACCCAAACTCTTTGAAGGCGGGGGCGGCGATATTGCTTTGGATTAGGGTGATCAGAGAGTCCACGGCATAACTAGGAAGTGGAAAGCGACATTAATAATCGGGAAGAGTCCTTCGTTGAGGCCGAATATAAAATCTCACCCAAATCCGTTTAGTACGAACAACTTCCAGTGATAGTTTGTCCAACCGATTTCGTCAATGGCCTAAATTGTGTGCAGCTGTTCATTAGCACGAGGGCACACGGGTAGGGCACTGGACCTTGGCGCTTGATTCGTATACCTTACATTGTTGACGAGGTGCATTTTGGCATTAAGTGCAGGATCCAAATCTTGCATGGCGAGGATATCTTCCCCTTTATGTACGGAGCCATCAGAGGCCACTTGTGACTTCACCTCGGCACCATTTTCGTCCATCTGCCCCTCCTTGTCGTAGCGGTTGGGCGCTTGGGAATTATGGTCGACAGTAGCCATCTTGACGTCGATTTAGCGCATGCGAAGACGTAGTAGGGAGAGAGTAGGGTTCTAAGTTCGTGTTATGTGTCTGCGATGATGCAGGCTCATAAAAATTGAGGTATTCAGACTCAAAGCGTTGCTGGTCTTTCTTTATTAAAAGGCTAGTGAAAGAAACACGTGCTAGGAAAGCTTGCTAGTCCACAAAAGTGACGACGTTAAGTTGCGCTGGCACAAAACTTAGAGAAGGCGCGAGAAGGCACAACATGGAGGGAAGAAAGTATACTAATAAGTACAGAAAACTAGGTACTAATAAAGGCGCAACAGAGGAAACACAAGTTTTCTACTCCTGCGGTGAGATGCGCCTCAATTATTCTCCCATTGAGACAGGCGATGACCGATGACCGCATAGTGCTGTGGATTCTTGGCAGTGAGGTCAATGGCCATGTTGAAGTCAGGAGCCCTTATTCGCCGATTCAATTTTGAGACACCAAGATCTGTCGCACCATATTACTAAGTTAGTGTGTATTTAGCTAAGTTTGGTCATGAGATACTTTTCCGAGATAAGAAGGTACCCAGACGACCAGACGGCTCACACTAGAATAATGGACGAAGCAAAATCCTAAGGTTTCTCAACATGTTACACATGCGTACAGTCTCGAAAAACGCTACTTACTCCCTTCTTTGTGCATCATTCCACAGCTGCACTTGATCCAGTGATATGCAGACCCATCTCTACACTAAGGCTTGGTCTAGCCACGTTAGGGAGGTGGCTCCGAAGGTACTCAATGCTGATTCGACGTGCCGGCCGTAATAAGATGCCTGTCAATTACCTAGTGTAGACATGAAGAATAAAATAAATACCAGTAGTGTACTATGTATACCTGGGGCTGTGTTGTGCTGAATCTCCTGTGCATCGTGATGTTGCCATTCGGTGAGGATGATTAGGTAATAAGATCCGAGGGACAAATCTTCGCATCCTTACTCCGTAGTACACACTGGGAAGTAGAATATAGTTAGGTACCTAGGTAGGTAGTTGTAGGCGTGCTTTCCTTTGTTATGGTCTGTCTAATGGGTACGAGCTGGTACCTAACGGTCCACTACCTAACTATAGGTACCAAGGCAAGGCAGTATCAATCCTAGGGACTATTACCGCGTAAGTACCTCCTAAGTATGTACCTCTTAACCCGATGTACCAGGTAATGGTACTGTATCACTGAACTAGCCAATCAAATCCAAGTATTTCATCACGTTTAGGCCGGCCCCGGTTGACTATCCCGGTCAGCTATTCGGCTTGCTACGTCAGTGTGGTTCTGGAAGCCCATCCCGAGTTCAACGATATCTTGTCAACATCTTTATCCAATCAGTTGGACAAGTTATCATGTAGCCAAATACGTACTCTGCTATTCGCCAATTTGTTTACACCTGCACAGCATGCTAGAATGGTCAACTGCAACTATCTATGCGGACAGGCCCAATTACGCCGCGTATCTTGTTCTTGGGGCCCAAGCATCGTACCTTGGATACATAATGAAGCCCGCCCGCAGTAAACATGACCTTGTCAAGCTCTCCCTTACTCCCAGTCGGTTACCCTTCGCCAAGTGACTGCGATGATGAGGTATCTAGCTCAGCTCCTATGCTTCGTTGGGGCCACATCGGCTGCTTTTGTGGACAATCTCAATTATTTATCCCCTTCGAGACATCATGCTTCCCTCGGAGTGTCCATTAGTAGAGTAGCCAAGAGAACCTACGAAACCCCTCATTGGGATTCAAACAAGCTGAACTTCACCCATGGTATCGCCTCTGGCGATCCATCCGATGATAGTGTCATCCTTTGGACGAGAGCCGCACCGACGAGTGACAATGATGAGAGCAACATCACTGTCTCAGGATACGTACCCCTTTATGATCACTCGACTGAGGAGTATGTTTTATCGAGTAATGCACCCGTCTGTGTTGATTGGAAAATCGGAACCTCCAAGTCTTTGAACCATATCGTAGACTCGGGAACTGTGTACACAAGCTCTGATATTGACTATACAATCAAGGTGAATAATAGACCACTCATTTTCTCTAATAAGGGTTGACCTGATTTCACAGGTTGAAGCCAAGAAATTGAAACCTTTCACGACATATTGTAGGTGGCCAGTGACAATTCCTATCGCGCTGCGCGTCAACGTTGACAAGCAAAATAGACTATCAATTCGCTATATGCAATTCAAAGAACAAGTCACCAATCGGGCGTACCAAGACCATTCCTTCTAAAAATGACAAAATCAATCAGCCTGTGAGGCTTGCTGTATACTCGTGCAGCAATTACCGTTCGTTCCTACATTCCGAGACGATCGCAAGGTCACTAATAGAAAGTGGGCAGCTTTCGGTTTCTTCAATGCATACGGCAATCCTGTGAGAAAAGACTCTGTTGACTACGTCCTTCACCTGGGGGACTATATTTACGAATATGGGAATGGGGGCTACGGTTGGGGTGACGCATATGGCCGCATTCCTCTCCCCAACCGAGAAATACACACGTGGGTTCACCAAGGCTCAAATAGTTATTACATCAAGCTCATTATAGTCACAGGCTATACGACTACCGAAAGCGCCTTGCTACTTATAGAACAGACCTAGATCTTGTTGCAAGCCACCAGATGTTCCCTTGGATACCTGTGTGGGATGATCACGGTTGGTTGCGCTATGGCCCACCCCCAAATTTAGCTCTCTAATAATCAAAAAGAGGTGGCAGACAATACTTACCGCGATGGCTCCGCACATTTGAATAATACAGAGGAATCTTTCATCGAAGATGGCGGTGTATCTGTTGATCAACGGAAGATGAATGCCGTCCGAGCTTATTTTGAATGGAGTATGTGATGAGATGACTTGAGGACATCAGTGCACTCTACTGATTAATTTAGTGCCAATTCGACAAGTTGATATGGATGACAACCTTAGAATATGGCGAAATTTCCAATTCGGCAACTTATTCGATCTCGTAATGCTCGACACTAGACAATACGATAGGTCTATAACCGATGTATACTGGAATACGCACTACCTATCGGACATCTATAACGACGCTAGCCGGTCACTAATGGGGCCTAGACAAGAAGCATGGTTTTACAAGACTCTTCAAAATAGTGCGAAGCGAGGTGCTACTTGGCGAATAGTGGGGAACCAAGTTGTTTTCAGTCGCATCAACGCGAGTATCTCGTCAGGTCTAGAGACACCTTTTAACTACGATCAATGGGATGGGTATCAGGCGAATCGCAATAGGACATTCCACACCCTATACGAAAACAAAATCGGGAACAACATCTTCCTCGCCGGAGACTCTCACGCCTCTTGGGTGTCTGATCTCGTCTGGCTTGATGAGCACCCTTATGACCCCTCTACCGGCGAGGGATCCATAGGTGTTGAGTTCGCCGGGACCGCAGTGAGCTCACCTTCGCCGGCCGGACAGAACGTCACTCTTGAAACAGCGCAGCTCGGTTCCGCGTTATTCATTGCCAACAATGCAGAGTTACAATGGCAAGATTTCTACTATAGAGGCTATTTCGAGCTTTCTATCAGCCATGACAAGGTTGACGCGGCGTATTTCGGCGTCCCCACAACTACGGTTCGCAGCGGCGCAGAGATCCCCTTAGCGAATTTCACAGTCCTCGCGGGAGCTAACAAACTCTACCGAGAGAATGGTGCGGCTGCACTAGGAGGCGTGGTTGAGGCTGGTAGTCTCAGGGGTGGAAAGGTAGTACCGAAAAAACTAATCCTTGATACGGAAACTGGCAAATGGCATAGTTACTAGGGTATCCGGGCGGCTAGGGGACAATGAGTCTGTTTAATTCTCTAATCATAATACACTTTTACCCCCACGCATAAAGACTGGCCTTTACGCTAGGTTTGTCGATCTCAACTAGATGCTGGTGCTCAGCGACTATCCGGAAAAAAAGGTATAATAGTAGTATCCACGACCCGAATAGCTCCCATATCACTAGGGAGGCCAAATCGTAGACGATTCGGATTATCTCATATTACTATCCTTAACTTCTAGACACTGCGTCCACCAATGCTAGTACTTGGGGCCTGTTTTGAAGTAACAAAAATAAGTGAGTGTGTGGCCTGTGTAGTATTTTTTTNAAGGCTTATGTTTATCAATTATCAACATCAAAGCACGCCAGTAAGGCGCAAAAGGTAGAGTCGGATTAAAAATATTAAGAAAGGGGCTGGCTGTCTGTAGAATATCTATTATTTTATGTGGGACTGTACCTATGTACATTATCGCTTACAAGGCCTACCTTTATGATTCGGATGATATACAGGGAGATGACTCAAGAACGCTCAAGCTGATTTCTAGGAGATTACCGGGAGGATCTCTTAAGGTGGCTGCAGGAGTTTGATATATTCCCCTAAGCCCTTGATAATTATTTTACGTGGTTGATAGAGGATATTACCGTAGCCAGGGCCCTATGGAGGAACGTAGTGTGGGAGTGTAACAAGGGCTCTTGAGAGGCCTTGTGTCACGGAAAAGTAGGTCTATCCAGATCCCCTCTAATATAAATAAATCGGCTTAATAACAGTCCAAGTAATCTCATATATAAATAAGTAGTTTTTTATATAAATTATATACTTAAAACTTAAACTTTAAATTATTTAAATATATTATTAGCAAATTGCTTTTATATTTAATATTAGCTTTATTTTTTTAATTAATTACTTTTTACTTTTTTATAAAAATTATAAGCTTAGTTTGCTATAAAAACTAATATTACTACTTTTTTAAGCAATTGCTAAATAAATATTTTAAAAAATTTTAATATTTATTTTTATAATTTTAAAATTTTTATATAATTAAAGCTTTTTATATAATATATTAACATATATTATAAGCAAATTAATATTATNAAACAAWTAATATTTTATAAGCTATATAAAAAAGTTTATATATATTATATAATATTTAAATAACTTTATAAATTTTAATACTATAAAATAATAAATAATAGTTTTAAAATTATTTTTTATAATTTTATAGCNACTTTTTTTTACTAAAATATTTTTAAATACGCTAAAAATACTAAAAAATTTTAGTATATTTACTATATTTAGTAATATTTTTATAAAAAAAAATGCCATAAAAATATAAAAAAATACCTTTAAATTTTTATTTTATTATAATTTTATAGGTATTATTTATTAGCCTATAGCACTAAAATTTATAGATTTATTTAAAGTAGGGGAAGTATTTCCTATAGAAATTACCTTAGAAGGTACTGCCAAGCCAAGTGTTAATCCGCTTGTGGTGTCAATCCGCTTTTGTTCTACGTTATGTTTATATTATTTTTAATTATATACTGTACTTAGTTACGTGTTTATATAGCGCTTTGCAGCCCTTAGTCACGTGCTCGTATGTAGTGGCTTTTATCCAACACTAAGGTGCCTGCCAAGAGCCTAGTGCTTAAGGTTGGGTGCCCGCCAAGAACCCAGCGCCCAGGGTTGGGTGCCTATGGGCGCCCATTTCGAGACCTGATAGTTGTATTTTGGGAAGATGTGGGGGTTTTGTATTGTGCTTGCTGTTTCGCAAGGGGAGTGGTTTGCGAAGGGGTGATGTGCTAGATGTCAAAGATAATACTTGGTGTAGTAAATCCGTTAGATTAGAAGGTAAGTTACACTACAGTATAAACGGCAGGTTAGGAGGCTTATATACTGTCAGTTTAGGTATGTGGATCGGTTGTATCCTTGCCACCTATTTCTGACACTGGAAACGAATTCCTCATGAAACCTTTGTTTCTCCCCCTGCAGATCTTTCTCGTCGGAATCTGACCAGNCCCCCCCAAGCTATCAATAGCTTCTGTGCTGAACAGTGCAATACACGATTATTAGTCAATAATACTGATCTAATATATTGACGACGCCCAGTGCCTGTCACACAGGCCCCATTATTGAGAAGTAACTTTAGCATATCAATTCTTCCATGCTCTGCAGCTCCTTCCAGCGCAGTTCTACCAAATCTTTCTGGTCCAGGGGCATCAATGTTAGCACCAAGCTCTAGCATACGCCGAGCCAGGCCAACGTAGCCCTTCATAGCAGCCAGCTGTAGTGCTGTCGCACCACCTTCTGGGGCTGGCGGGGCGTTCACTTCAGCTCCAGCTGTCAAGAGGCGATCTATCATTTCCAGGTTACCTTCCTCAATAACGGATTGTAAAGGGGAACGGCCGAACTTGATGTCTTGATTCCACTGGTTTACATCCGCGCCGGCATCCAAGAGACGGTTGACCACTTTTAAATCTCTACGGTTAACAGAGAGTTGAAGTGAGGCTTCAGGTGGATAGCCATTAACGGTCGCACCGGCTGTCAAAAGGCTTTCCATCATATCCCATTGAGCGCATTCAATAGCAGTTAAAAGGTGGATCGGGTGAGGATGTTGCCTGATGAAATATGCCCCAGCTCTCAACATTATTTTAAACAGTTCCGAATTTCCGAGACGAATAGACTCACACAAGGGGTCAAGATGAGATGTAGGTAGTTCATCCGGTCGGAGCTCATATCCTCTGTCGAGAAGGGCCTTGGCGTAGTCGATTTCCCCATTAAGAACAATCGCATGCCAAGTGCGGTGATCAGGTTGGAAGCCTCTTTGAAGAAGTTCACAAAACGCACTAAATGCATTCCGGTCTGCCTTATAGCACATCCTGGCAACAATAGCTAGTGGGCTGCCTAGGACGCTGTGGCTCTTACGCCAAAATGGGTGTAAATGAAAGGCCTTCCCCTTAGGTAAATACGACACATTGGGGAGACTTAGGTACTTGAGAAGTGCTTGGAATACTTCAAAATTATGTGCCGCGGCCATACCAAGAGCTGTCATCTCCACAATATTCAGAGGTTCTTGTGTCGGACGGTTAGCCACGAGTCGCTGCGCGATGGAAGCCATCTCAGTGCTGAGAGCGGCACACATGGAACCTGGATCGTAGATTCGGGGGTAGCTCCCGAGGATCTCCTTCGACAACAATAGTTCGCCCCTGTAAATGGCCGCTTCTAGAGGCGTGATGCCTCTTTTATTGGGATCTAGTAAATTCCCACCGTGACTCAACAGCAATCCTAGAAGACTCGAGTCTATCCCACACTCTATGCCAGCTATAACTTCCTCTTGAGTCGCAATTGCCTGATTGTGAAGTAGCTCTTCTATAATAGCAAGTCGTTGATTAGGCTCCGCCTTGGGCTCTTCCAAGGCCTCTATCGCAAGTTGAAGCGGTCGTTTTCCTGTATTATTAATTGCGTTTGGGTCGGCTCCAGAGGCTAAAGCCGCCGATAGGAGGTCAAGACGGCTCTTAGTGACCGCTATGAAGAGCTCTAATCCGGTCAGTGTAGCACCGGCGTTAATAAGCATGATCGCACATGATATATTGCTGTTTCTGGGCAGGCCACGATCACCTATGAGACAGGCTAGAGGTGTGCTGGCATGTTCGTGAGACGCTTCAATACCTAGAACTTGTCTGTGCTCTTTGCTTAACCTCGCCGTGCCATTAACATCAGCACCGTTCTCGATGAGTAGGCTAATGATGTGTTTGNTTTTTTATTACGCAAGCAAGCCAAAGAGGAGGAATCGGCGTGGTGAATGTGCGTAGATCATAGTTATGAAGAAGTAATTCACAATAACTAGTATTGGAATATAATATAGCAGCATGTAAAGGCGTGATACCATGACCATTGGGAACAGAACTTCGTAGGGATTGATACTGGTGGAAAAATGCGACTGAATCATTACTCTTGGCAGCTGCTACAAACGTATCTGCTGTGATAAGGCTAGAGGGTGTCTTGCTCGGGTTCTGAGAGGCAACGAATCCTAGGACGAATCGTAATTCTTGCAAACCAGTGGCAGCTGCTACATTAAGCGCAGTGTTTTCATATACAGGGCCTTGAGTTTTATATGCCGCGTAGGGGTTAGCACCATAATCTAAAAGTAACCGGGCATCCTGCAAATTGGATCCCCGGATGGCCTCATGTAGTGCTCGGTCTATGTTTTTTGAAGCACCATGCTTTAATAATAGCTGCAGTATGCTCCCGTATCGATACGTTACTGCCATCTCTAATGGTGATAGAGGTGAACTAGGAATTCCATACCTTGACGGCACAATATTAGCATCTGCTTTCGCGTTTAATAGATGGTTTACTAATTCCACGTCACCTCCTACAATGGCTACTTGCAAAGGTGATTGCGGGTGGTCGAAGCCGCCATATGCTGGTAAAAGGACGTTGTTGGGATCCTGGCCAGACTTTAGGAGCCATATGGTAATGGCAACAGCCTCACTCTCGGGAGAGCCCTCGTAAAATTTACTTGAAGATCGGCCCTCGGTTTTATATAGGCTCGCAAGAAGGAGATTCTCGGCGAAGGCTTTGATTGTGATGTTGTTGAGTCGTTTTAAATCAATAACCCGATTTAGAATGCCACTATTTTTGATTATACTCAGGGCCACCTTCCATTGAGAGTTAAACTCAAGAGAATATGGATCAATGGTATTGTTCGAAAAAGCGTAGATGAGCAACGTCAGACACTCGACAACGAAGTCTTCATCTCTTGACCCACGAAGTAGGCTTTGGGCACGCCGCAGATTTTCCTCTGGGTACGCTTCTGGTATTGTGGTTCCGATTTTGGCGGCGAATTTGGAGACTGATAGTGATGATTCATTGGGTGTGAGACTTGGGCCATAGGAAATGCCAATATTGAGGAGCGCAGAGCACTGGTTTGGTTGAATCATCACACTATCGCCGTCTTCGGTACGTTGTGTCAGTCTCTCCACCGTTACAACTATAGTTGACGGTTAGCATGCTATAAATTCTGTATGAAAGCCTGCATTTAGCTCACTTTCGCATAGCTTCTCATATGGTTCCCCCTTAACAAACTCTTGCCACGGCAAGTCACCTTGCCACTGAAACTCCATCGGGTGGGGTGGTGGTGTGCAAACTGCAACCTGGGAACCTAGAGATAAGGGTGGGGGGCTTTGCGCTATGAAATACAGTCAGTATGAAATGGCCTGAAGGAATGAGATGGACAAACCTTGGGCAAGTCGTTCGAATATTGAATTGGCCTGATGGCGATTTGTCTCCTTTTTAATCCTGCTTGGTTTCACGCGCTTGCCACAGTGTATGACTTCGCTCTCTTTGCATTCTTGATTGCGTTTGCCCAAGATGCTAGCCACGGATTTCCATGTGGCTTTGCTAATGTTCTTCTCAAAGCCCCATGCTCTCATCGTGGAGTCTAAGGTAGGAAGACTAGGTCTGTTTAGTGTTCATTCAGTATTTTCAAGCTCGGGTTTACAATGCTTACTTAACGTTAAGACCCCTTTTTTGGAGCTCGGCTTTGACTTGCTCGCGCGTCAAATTCTTATCATAATACAAATGGCGTATGAGAGATTTCTTTTTGAGCAAGTCCTCCTTTGTTACTTCGTCCCTGGAAGTTGACATTGTGTACAGACGGGAATGACAGCAATGACTATCAGCCTAGCTTGATAGACTCTCAACGTGCTGAGTATTGTGGATTGGGGGGATTGTGATGAGAAGATTGATATGAGGCCTTGGAGTGATAAAGTCGATGTAGGAGCAGAGAATGTTGGAGGGGGACGGTTAGTTCTTATGCTTGTAGCCTGACGCAGTTTTAAGCTTCTCCCCTCCAACATAGCCATGTCGGCTGTATCGTGAGGGACATTAATAAATTGACTGGTTACCGAACCTACCAGGGGTTGACTGGTGCCGCACTCAGATCTTGATTTGCTCATGCCAGAATTTGGATCCACTGGTGGTGAGAATGCATCTATGCAAGTGGTCTGCATTTGATGTTGCAGTTGATGTGAAAAGGCATTTAGATACCTATAACTACGTCTAAGGGGTACCTGGGTACATATTGAGCATCATGCTACCAAAGTTTTGATTTGCTTATGCCAGAATTTGGGTCCACAGGCCAAGAGAATATGTACACAACTAATGCTACAGGTAATATGAAACAGGTATCTGGATACATATCTATACCCGATGGGCACCTGATTAAGCGTTGCGCCACTGAAGCCTTGATTCGTTCATGCCAAAATTTGGATCCATTTATCGTGATACAAGTGTCGGCGCAGGTAATACCTTGAAAATGTATCTAGACACGAGACGCCCGATAGGTACTTAATTGGGCTGCTGAAGTGATTCGTCAATGCCAAAATTTGGGAGATATACCTATATACTCTGTAAGAAGTCTCGATTTGCTGATGCCAAGAGCCATGATTGAAACCTCCACCATCCCGTTTATTGGCCGATGCTAGAATTTCTACGACTTACATCGAGGCTATGTCGTAGTGAGGTTATTTTCACTTTCGCGGGTCGTTCTGTGACTCCGAATCATATGCGTGCCTTTTCCTTAAAAGGTTGTCTCTTCTCTTTTCTTCCCTGGGTATATGTTTCCTTACTACCTCCCCATCTCAGAGCTTATACTTCTTGCTTCATCTCAACAGTAGCCATTATCATCCCAACTGTTACATTTTCAACATGACTACTTCAGACACGCTTCTCGGCCCATTACTGGGTGCCGCCCTTGGCGCATCGGGGGCTACCGTAGCTGCTGTAATCGGCGCCGTTGTTGCGGCTAGGCTTAGCAGGGCCGCACGCAAGACTAGTGAGTACTTGCATAGCACCCACTTTACGCAGTGCCATAGGCTCATAAACTATGGGCGATATTGGTAGCCATGCTGACCTAGATTGCAGATGATATTGAATCTGGGAACGAACTGGAGCCCGCCAATCGTCCCCAGCAGCAAGATGAACCACAGATCCAGGGTGCCTATCGCATCCAATCCCCTCGACGGGCGCATACTCACTGATAATTCTTGAAGGTACATTCGGCAAATCACTCGACATGTTCTATAGCTAATCATTGGGTAGGAACTATGGCGAGACTTCTGCGAGATGAGACATGAGATTTTCATATCATTAATCGATTTCATTCGCAACGCAACCCGTGGTGGCGGGAATCGGCCGCTGCACTAGGTGAAGAATCAAGAGAGAGTGTGTTCGAAACCGGAACCTGGAGAGAATCGGTAACGGCGTATCGGTCCTAGAATAGATCCAGCGAGTGATATATACTGCCTGGCCATCATTTGAATATCATGTCTAGCAAATCTAAGGCGGCTAGGGCCAAGGAGAAGTTCCAAGTAATGAATCACCTTATATGATACGACTTACTTCTAATACTATCATCCGACGTAGGAGTCCCAGCTAGAGTGGTGGTTTGTGGATCCTGGCGCGGATTGTAGTATCGTAAATGTGCATGCTGACTCCGTGCCATTAGAATGCCGATTTGATTGTTCTAGCAGTGCTTTAGTGCGGTACCCTGGTGTGGTAGATCTTCCAACTAGCGTTGTGCACTAAGTCTATCAACTATATACCTAGATGGTATCTTACCGTGTTATTGTAGGGAGTCTAGGTGAGTAATTTAAAAAATAGTTCGCAGGTTGAGCGTTAGGTACGATCTTAGATTTCATTATGGTAACCAGCGGTTACAATGACGGATATTAAATTGGCCAACGTGCGTTGGGGCCACTCACAGGAAAAAAGTTCTCAGACTGGCGCCATCAAAAGAGATACTCGGATGGTGTCACACGGCCAAGACTGCCAAGACCGCACTCCACAGATCTGCACAATGGGGTTGGTTTGAACGCATACATGGTATATTGGGGGAGCGTGAGTGTTGATGGTATCACGTGAGAGAAGGTGGGGCTGGTCGCCTCCCATACCAATTATGTTGGTACCCACTCTCTGTAACTAGTGCACTACGTAGAACAACATTTCAGATAGGTCTCTTATAACTGAACATATTGCTCACAATAGCCTCGTTCTTCGTGAAGTCAGTACTTGAGTGTGAAGTCTCTGTCTGCTACTATAGTGAGCGTCTATTTGAGTCCTGGCCGCGCGCTATTCGCGAGCCGGCTACTCCTAGGGCTCGAATAGCTGCCCGGACTNAAAAAAAGCAACAAGTTCACTACCTAGAACCATCCTCGCTTCTTTCCTTCTAGCTCATCCGAAGCCCAGGTAGTATATTAGTACCCCTATCTAGAATTCGAATGGCTGCCGCAGCCCCGAGAGACAGCAGGTGGGATAAAAAGCCTTCGACTACTCTAAAAACCACCCCCTTCGTGGGAGGTGGAAAGGTAAGGTGATATGGAAAAGCCCTCGCGGCGAACATGTGGCGAAGCGGCCCCTATATAGGAGCTGACAGCCGGGTCCGTGCGGGTACTAACCTATCTGGGTGTAGAACAAACCACCTTCACACTTTGGGAAGAGTAATAGGGGAATTGGATATGAAGCTTTCACGAAGTCTCAGTTCCAAGGCGTATAGACCCAACAGGTCCCTAGCTGAACGGAATCATAGTAGGGTCCAATGAGCATAAATAGGCCTCATGATTCCTAGGCTTCTAGATTGATCCCTGGGAATCCAAGTGTCGAGCGTGTATGGGGTCAAGGGGTTGCTGTCATGTTAATCTATGAATAGGGGCAACGGTCACCAAATCATGTATATATAGAGGTCTTCCCACCTACCTTAAGTCAGTCAGTTGGGTTAATAATCAAGTCTATAAAACCACTCATATACGTACTACTTCGACAAATGGTTCACTATTGGACGCTTCCTTTTCCATTCTTACCACATCGCGCTACGTCGTCCTTATTTCCGCACCAGCTGTATCCAAAATGCCAAAGTGATTGACGCAATCATATTCCATCATAGCATTATTGTTTCTTAGATACTGAGTGGCTCTGCTCGTATAGGGACTAACGCAACCTACCTTTTCCCGGCATTTGGGGGGGGGGGGGGGAATGCATCTTAGGGGTTTTCAGCGGACGGGGCAGGGGAGTCTTAATGATACATATCCAGCAACTATCATTGGAAATCTACACAACCTGTTGGGTCGCGTTCTGGAGAATAAGACTGCAACGAGGGTTCTTCAGGTCCTAATAACAACAATTCTTGCTCTGACAATTCTCAGCTGGTATTTTGGGCTAAGATGAAGGGTATTACCCAGACCACTAATAGCAGCCACGAATGTCCTTGCGATGTTTGTCGATGTTTGTCGATGGAAATCTATACTCTTTTTGAAAAGGAAACCCAGGCAACGCAGCACAAAATGAACCTGTTAGAACTGGCGAAGAGAGCTAAGTAATGTGCGCATTTTTAGATTGGGACCTGGTGTAGGGGTGATCACAAACGCCGTTTTAGCATACGTGCAGTCGATGGGAATTGTTTATTAAACGCCAATGTTCCGAAAAAGGGTCATGTAGAATAGTTACAGCTAATTACGTTGGATTACTAGCTTAACCACGTAGAATGGCTAGTACCTAGGGGTATTGCCATCTTGGTCATTCTGGTTCTTTTTAGTACGGTGGTATGGGCGCCGATCCCATACTTCGCGGTGGGGTCCGTTAAAGCTGTTGTTGGCTGTAGCCCCTGCTGTCGCGAGTGTGTTAATTTTGAACCCTGAATAATGGATACCGCCGACGGTAACATCTTACCTTTCTCCGGATCCAAGACTCTCAACAACTCGACTTATTGCGCATAGTTATAAGGATCCGCACAACTGATTTATGACGATCACAAATGCCGCGCGGATAAGCACGGGACCGAGAGCCAAAAACACGAATCCGGCACAGTAAAGATACAACAATTGTAGATGATCTACACAAAAGGATTTGGTTTTAGGTTACACAATAAATCCTTTCGAAACACTTGTAGAAGCCACATACGTTATAAACATGATTATTGTCTTAAATTAGCTGAATAGCTTTGCTAATCGCTGTCATGATATTGAGTTAGTCCATTAAGCCTATGCAAAATGAGAGCAAAAATAGATAAAAGTTCTACTTTTAGAAATCGAGCTGAGTTATACAGATGTTTTCTAAGGCTCCACTTACCGTTAACTTTGCAATGTTGTTCATTATTGTGTCTTTTTCCCTTTCGGCTGAACGGCTGGTTCAACAACTTACTAAAGTAGATCAGGTAGTTGCTTACTGAGATCCCATATCAGCCTTACAACAGTTGTGATCGGCTCGACGATCAGCTTCCTGTTTTGATCTTCTAGCTGTCAGCTTCACTAATAACCATAGTGGCAATGCTACATCTTTATTAAGTTTATAAGAAGCAGCCTGCCGTCATCTTCACTGAGCAGCTTTCATCTCCCATCACTCACAACTTAACACAATCTCAACAACCAAAAAGAACCACGTCTTCATCGAACTCGCCCCAAGATCTCCTTCGCCATCATCATGCCTTCATTCAAGAGCCTCATCCTAGCGACCGCGGCAGCCGCTACTACGCAGGCCTACTCTAACAAGTTTGTATTTCCACTCATCTCTTAGTAACAATAGCTCACATTCTCCTAGCTGCGCAGGGTCTGCCTTTTCGCCTAGTTTGAGCGATTGCCAAGCTGCCCTGGGAAACATCAACACTGGCACTTCATACTCGGACCAGTCGCAATTCTCCTCTGGCAATTGCTACGTCATCTACGCGACAAATGGCGCGGGACCTCAGCCGGTAAGAGAGTCACTTCCTAGAGGAAAGATTCGAAAGCATTTCTCACACAAGTCAAACAGGTTTCTGGCCAGACAATCCTCGACACCGCAAACGCCATTCTCGATCAGTGCTCTAGCCGCCACGGGAGTTACGGTACTAACAACTGCGAGAGCTGTCACGTCACCGTCAACTACAGATCTTGAATAGGTCGACTAGATCCAACGAAGGAAATTTAGTCGAGACTATAAGGACGTCATAGGGTTTCATGTCACATTGGTACTCAGGAAATTGGGGTTACACGTGAAATTGTGGCGAGGGCGTACCTAGACTTTCGTTTGTTTGAGGCCACAAGCCATCTAGAACTGCCTCTTTTAGGGGGTGGTATATAACATTCGTTGATAGCTTCAATGTCGCCTTATACACTAGCATGTTAACTGCGTTCTTATAGCTCACACTGGTAATGAGAGGTGAACTCTGTTCTTAGCCTACACCTCTCTATTGTCGAACTAGTAGGTATATGAGTGGTCCAGTTGCCTTGAATTGACTAAGTGACTGGCTATTAGGTAGGTGGGAAGACCTCTATATATACGCGTTCTGGTGACCGTTGCCCCTATTCTTAGATTTACATGACAGTAACTCCTTGACCCCTTATACTTTCGATAGGTAATAGTTGTACATAAAATTATTATAACCCATCCACTTTACTGCAACGCCTCCCCCTAGCAACATGTTTCGGCTTTATTCAACAGCTGAGACGAAAAGGGTCTGGAAAAACCTTGTTGCCATTCTTACTTCGGCAAATCTCCATTCTTTTTCCTTTTGGCAAAGCGAGCGCCCTCGATGAGTCTTTTTGATATCTATAGCAGCCCCTTTCTAATAATATTAGGGATTCGCCGGACTGCAACCACAAGGAGGACAACAACAACCAATAGCGGAATCGCGGTCTCGACGAAGATCTACTCAAGTTCGGGAGTTAGCTGTCATTTGTAAAGCTCAACAATACTTTACGTCGTGGTTGTAGAAATATCTTTCTTGGAAAGCCGAACTTTGTAGGCATTTATCCTAGAACATTCCGAAACCAGTAATAGATGGCACAAGAGACTGACCTGGAGTGTATGCTGGCGGAGCGAAGCGCTGAGGCCCTCCTGCATAGAGAATATTCCCGCTATGAGACTGAAGGGAATGAAAAACGTTGCCAAAGTTGTCAGCTGGCCAATATTGTGGTTGTCTCTCAACCCCTGCCGCGAGTCCTCGATCGATGTGACAGCTGTAACGACTGAAGTCAGCCGATCCACCCGCTGCTGATATTCTTCCAGCTGCTCTAAAATGATCAGCAAGTCTTTCTCATAGATCGAGATGGGGCTCAGCTGAAGTGTTCTTGGCAGGCCCAAAGAATTGCCTCGGCTAAGGTGAGATGAGGTCAGAGGGTACGTCGTGGCTCGGGAGCGGATTCCTTGGGGACTCTCGGCCGCCTCCTCGCCCAAGGCATCAACTGCGGTGCTTCTGCCATCACGCCCAGCTGCGCTCATCTCGACTTTGATGCATGAATAGTCAAACACACGACGCAGCGTCTCTGTCACCATCTCACGATAGAGCGGGATAAAACGCCTCCACACATGTAACTTTTCGAGCGTGGCCCCGTCATCCTGGCCCGTTGTGAGGCTCTGGGGCTTGATGATTTCCATGTCGATTTGGCCTAGCCTCGTTTTGATATAATCAAGGATTGTTAGCCACTCGGAGCAGACAAGATGGAGCAGAACATGGATAGGGGCGTAGTGGTGGTCGTCGACGAGATTGCCGAATGCCTCAGGATGACCGGCCCAATAGATGAAATCTTCAAAAATGGCCTTCTGCTCGGTGGATTGCTGGGCTCGCTGGCTGGGATACTCCTTCGGTGTGGGAACTGGATGGCAGTTTCGTCGCCCTCGCCAGAGTGGAACCCCCGCTTGCACTGTCGGATCGAGAAGTAATATCCCTACATCATCGCTGAACTTCCTTAAACGCTATACAGGCTGCATCGATGGCCGCGTTCTTGTAAACTTGGCTAGGCAGATCAAACAAGGGCCGCCCAGCCCGGCCGAGGAACAAAAGCCGTATAAAGACAACGCCGTCGTAATAATACGATAGGACCAAATCCACCTCGCCGGGACAGACAGGGACATACTTCCCCTGAATAGTACGTAGCTTGTCGTATATCTTTCTCTCGCGGAGGTGTGGAGAGTGATTAATTGGAAGAAGGGCTCCAGTGCTATAATTGGGAGCGATCTGCTAGGAGTGTATTTAGACGATCTAAGGTCTAAATTCTAAGTATGTAACCTATGTAGAAAACTACTTATTTATACATGAGATCACTCGGTCTATTATTCAGCCGATCCCACTCACACTAGTCGGGATTTAGAGAAATCTATTTCCCCGTGACGCTTTCTCTCATATTGTAGACGAGGTATGTGGTCTTCCTCTACACCTTTGGCAACAAGATTATAGCCATGAGAAGACAGGCAGATCTTGAAAACCGCCCCGATAGATCTAGGTAGGTAGAGCGGCATGGTGTCCGCATCTGGGCCACGATCACCGGCTAATTAGGCACGTACCAGACGCAGAAACTCGGATACGTTGATGTGCTGTCGCCGGTGGACACGAAAGTTGGGGCATCCGTTGTTCATGGGCCCGCCACTCGCCAGTCCTAACAAACCACTTTTGTGTGCACAAGGGCCGGTCCTGAATCCTGGTCCCTTCTGAATGTGTTTCTTGGCTTTGCCGCATGTACTGCCTCTGTCGCGACGACCCAGCCTTGTGCCATTGACTGCGGTACCCGTCAACGCAGGCGCTTTGGTGAAGGAGCGTAGGGATCAAGAGGTGGATAGGGAGGGGAGAAGGTCGTCGTCTTCGCTTTCGTCTTTATCATGGGGATAGGCATTGTTATTTCCTGGGCGACCGCTGGTGGGAAGATGGGGAGATGGCGTCTGAACAGAAGGGCTGGTCGATTCATAGCCGATTCCATATGCTCTCCTGTTATGCGACGTAGTTATCCCACGAAATAATTAGTCGAGGGTATACGTGCGGCTGGTCGGGGTTTCTGCACGCTTCTCGGCGTCTTCGCATCTGCGTTGCTCTTCTCTCTGTACGCTTTTCTCTTCCGCGAAAAATGCGCGCAATCTTGCCATCTCGTCGTCCACTAAGGATATGAAGGTGGTGGTGGTAGTGGTTGCACTACACTACGATATGAATAGATTAGGTAATATTAGGGCTGGTTGGCATGGGGATGTAACGCATGAGGGCCTACCATACAAACCAGTTACCATACCAACTAATTAATTAGTCAACTAAACGCAAACAATGGTTAATAAACTAGCCTATGCGGTACAGTCCATAACTTAGGTTTAAATCCTAGTTGAAAAATTGAAACTTTAAGTTAATTGTAATTTTTTAAGCTAGAATTCGAACTCAAGTTATAGACTATAGGGGTAGGCAGGGCTAAGTAGGTACATTAACNTTTTTTCCCCTGTCGGCAGAAAAGATAAGACACAGTAGCAGGAATCCTTTCCTCTACAACACCAATACACATTTCTTGGCAACGCCACCACCACTACCAGCACAATAAGGCATTAGAAGACCACCGAGGAGAGAGGTACGTACCTTTTCTGCTGGCAAAAGCCATTCGCCATATAAGCTCTAAGCAATTTTCAACTTCTCTTGTTCGCAATTAAGCATAAGGATAACCCTTTTATATAATAAGTAGATGCAAGAAAGTTCAGCTGTCAAATCTTAATCTTGGAGGGAGAGCAAGTTAGGTGAAAATCCCTAAGGGGTATATTTTATGATCCGAAGAAGTCGTCAAGTCGTCATGACAGATGCACTAGTGTAAGACTCTGGTATTGGGCACGAATACAAGTTACGGCCCGAGCACTCATGCTTGAAATGGTGTCAGAGGCCTAGAATCCATGCTCTTTGGTAGCTTTTGGCTCGCTGCTTTTACCATACTTGATTTCTTTTTCCCTGAGCCTGAGCTTGCTAATCGAATTATCTAGATCACGACCGCTTAGGCTGCATCGACACTCAGCCACATGGCTACCTATCAGACTCGCAGGCCTCCTAGCACAGCCCTGCCTGCTATTTCAAGGATTTCCTCAACCACCCCGCACCTACGCAAACCTGGGAGCTCGCTTTTCATATCGTAGCCTTAATCTATCCTTTAAGATACTACAGCACTGGCTTTTATATTACCTCTCGAACGACTAAAGATACCTTACCTCTCTACCATGCGTCTCCTAAGTTACAATAACACAGGCTCATTCAGCCTGACAGACTACCCTCGAGACACCGACATTCCCTCGTATGCCATACTGTCCCACACCTGGGGCTTGGAAGAGGTCACTTACAAAGACCTTGAACAAGGAATCGGCCAGCGCAAGATCGGATACAAAAAGATCCGCTTTTGCGGCGAACGGGCCAGGCGAGATGGCTTGCGATACTTTTGGGTCGACACCTGCTGCATCGACAAGTCCAGCAGTGCCGAACTCGAAAAATCCATCAGAAGCATGTTCCTCTGGTACCGTAATGCGACTAAATGCTATGCCTATCTCGAAGACGTCTCACGCCCAGCCACGCAAGATAGCGATCGACATGACAATCCACACTGGAAGCTACAGTTTGAGCAGAGCCGATGGTTTACACGGGGGTGGACCCTTCAAGAGCTCATTGCACCGAAGACTGTCGATTTCTACTCACAAGAAGAAACGCGACTAGGTGATAAGGAATCATTGGAACAAATCATCTGCGACATTACCAATATCCCCGCCCGGGCGCTTCGAGGGGTGCCATTGTCTCACTTTACGACCTCGGAACGGATGGCATGGGCAAAAGGAAGACAAACTACAATACCTGAAGACAAGGCGTACTCCATGCTAGGCATCTTCGAAACTCACATGCATCTGATGTACGGTGAAGGAGAAGAAAGCGCGCAAAAACGGCTTCAGGAAGAGATAGCTAAAGATCAAAAAGGTAGGCAAAAATCATTTATCCCACACGTATAAAGTTATTGACATTTACGTATACAGGGAGTCGACACGAAGAGTTTTCAGTGCCATTCAGCCTCCACGGAGTGCCGGAAATCGCACACTTCGTAGCGAGGGGACAAGAGCTTGATGAGATGCGCGACAAACTTCGGAGTGATGGCAGTCGTCGAGTAGTAATCCTCCACGGCCTTGGGGGGATGGGCAAGACTCAGCTGGCCATCGAGTATATGAAACGACACAAGGACAACTATTCGGCAGTCTTCTGGCTAAATATCAAGGACGAAAACTCTCTAAAGCAAAGTTTTGCCAGGATAGCCCACCAAATAAAACGACAGCATCCCTCAGATAGCCGAGTGAGTAGCCTAGACATACAAGAGAATCCAGATGAGACGATCGACGCCGTCAATACTTGGCTGAACTTGCGCAGCAACTCACGATGGCTTCTAGTCTATGACAACTATGACAACCCTAAGCTACCGTCTAATAAAGACCCTACCGCTATCAATATCCAAGAGTACTTTCCAAAATCGTATCAAGGCTCAATTATTATTACTACTAGGTCATCTCAGGTTAAGATTGGCCATGCTATTCGAATGTTAAAGATGCAGAACCTAGAAGATAGCCTTGCAATTCTATCATCTACATCTAAACGCGAGGGACTAATTAATGGTAAGCCACAAATTAAAACTAACTTACGTATAAATCTAACCTAGTTACTAGACCCCGATGCTGTAAACCTTGCTAAGCAGCTAGACGGTCTTCCTCTTGCACTAGCTACCGCTGGGGCATACCTTGAGCAGACATCAACAACTTTCGAATCGTACCTCCGTTTGTATAAAGACTCCTGGGAGCAACTACAAATCACGAGCCCCGAGCTACACTCATATGAGGATCGAACTCTTTATTCCACGTGGCAGCTATCCTTTGATCAAATCCAGAGACAAAACAAACATTCAGCTGCACTACTTCAATTATGGGCATATTTCGACAATCAGGACATCTGGCTTGAGCTGCTTCAATCTTACCGTGAACACGACCTATACTGGATTCATGAAATAACAGAAGACGAGATTACTTTCAACCATACGATCCGAACGTTGAGTACCTATGGGCTTGTTGAAGTTCACTCTTCTACAAACGAGCTAGTAGAATCAAGAGGATATAGCGTTCACAGCTGTGTTCATTCCTGGATAACTCATATTTTGAACCGAGAATGGAGCGTAGAATTAGGAAGGTTTGCAATTCTATGCATAGCATCACATATCCCTGACCAAGACTCTGATAAATGGTGGTTATTACAAAGACGACTTCTTGGGCATGCCACACAACAAAAGAAGGAAATTTTATATGAAATAATAGATGAGAAAGAAAGCTGGATTTTCAACAACTTGGGCAACCTATATAGAAATCAAGGCAAGCTAAAAGAAGCCGAGGAAATGTACCGGCGGGCACTGCAAGTCAGAGAGCAGGCCCTTGGACCTAACCACATATCGACCCTTGAGACAGTCAACAACCTAGGCAGCCTATACAGAGACCAAGGCAAGCTAAAAAAAGCCGAGGAAATGTACCGGCGGGCACTGCACGGTATAGAGCAGGCCCTTGGACCTAACCACATATCAACCCTTAACATAGTCAACAACCTAGGCAACCTATACAGTAACCAAGGCAAACTAAAAAAAAGCCGAGGAAATGTACCGGCGGGCACTGCAAGGCAAAGAGCAGGCCCTTGGACCTAACCACATATCAACCCTTAAAACAGTCAACAACCTAGGCAACCTATACAGAAACCAAGGCAAGCTAAAGAAAGCCAAAAAAATATATCAGCGGGTACTGCAAGGCTATCAAACCATATATGGACCAAATCATCCTAAAACTCAGGCTGTTGTCAATGAAATACAAAAATTAACTACCCCGAAAAGTACGTTCTTTATTACAAAGTAAATCTATTTACAATTATACTAACACATTTATAGCAGACTAGGTACAGCCTAACAACCGCAATCGGCGCACTTCACAATGGGTTAGTGTCACATGGATAAATGCCATAATCCCTAGAATCATATGATGGCTCGGTGTTGGAATTCAGCCTCACCTCGTTCCGAAATTACTCACCTTGTTACTCGCCTTGATCCAACATCCCTTACCTCGATCCGAGACACAGCTGGATGAGTGTATGTAGGGTGTCTAGAATAGGCATGGCAGGTCGGCAATTCTAGCTGTCAAGTCGGCAATCATCGCGGCTAATTGCCGACTCCTTTGTGTGTGTATAGATGAGGAATTCCAGGGCCATTTCCGAAGAATTTATAACGGTTATAGGAGCCTCTAGGCGCTAGCAGAATTATTGCAATTCGAGTACACATTCCAAGCCTTCTCAAGGAGCCCTTGTATCGCAGCCTGAACTGGCGGCTGAGCTGCTGGAGTACTATCTAGAACGCTGGCTGCCATCTGGAGAGGCGTACGAGTTCATGACACAACCCACTATTACGCCTCCTGCTACACTCGCTCAGTCTATGCATAATATCACCCTAAGAGCCGGAGTTATCGGGTCGCACCACATTGACAAGGAAAGCAAGCAGTCCGGTAAAGTAATCGAGCGCACTGAGGGATGCAAGAACATCTTGTCGCCTTATACAGACGAAGATCGAGCTCGGATTGAGATTCAGACGGAGACAGCATGGGACTTAAGCAGTCTTGGTCCCGTCACAATGACATGCAACCAGATAATTATCTGTGATTCGCGAACGACGCGGAATGGTGCAGTGCACAAAGGTTTGTCCCAAATATCCAATTGAAAGACGTAGCTCACCAGAAACTTAGGCACCAAATCCACTATCTATTCCGTGACCGAGCAGAATCGGCACCTCGAAAGAGCCGTCCCATGGATACGAGACGATCTGAACGGGAAAGTATTCGGCATTGAATTGTCGGCATTTCATAGCGGCACGATGAATATTGCTCCTATATCGATGAGGAATGACGGGCGCGTCGGGTAGGCGGTCCTAAGCTGGACGAATCCGAAGCCATTCTTCTGCCAGCACTTGTGTCAATGCACTTTTTGGATTCCGGTAGTTGCTAGGAAGTCATAGGTACAATTAAGTTTCTTCCCAAAGAGCTGATAAATACGGAGTACAGAGTTCTCTATAGTAGGTTGTATTGCGTGACTGGATTCTAAGATTGGTCTGACCCAAAATTGTAGGGAGCAGAGGAGGAAGAGATACATCCTCTCCGCCTCCTTGTTAGTCACGTGGGTGGCTCGGGGATATACCGGAGCTTGGATGCACGGCCCTTGCGGTGAGAATTGTTGGGGATCTGAGTGTGACAAGGGGCTATGATTAGCGGCTTGGGACTGGGGTCATGTTCAACTATGTCAAGGTCCTTGTATTCCCAAGAATCAACCTAGAAGCCTGGGAATCCATTCAGCTAGGGACCCGTTGGGTCTATATGCCACATTCCAGAAATCTTAGTTCAGAAATTTCCATATCCGAATGTCTGTCTCAATTCCGGAAGTCTCAGCTGAGACTCCGTGATGGCTTTATATCCAATCATTCCTATAGCTCTTCTCAAGGTGTGCAGGTGAACATTTTAGGCATAGTGTGCTCTTGGCAGTCTTGGCGTTTGACAGAGAGACACCCATAGTTTTAGTTATAAAATAGCATCTTATCGTAATTCCTCTTCTGGAGACGCCAAAAATACACATTTATAAGTAAAGAGATTGCCATCCTGCACGAGTTGCTTGCGAAATAGCAAGTTTTACGCAGGGGAGCGAATCAAGGACGGCAAGTAGAGCGGAGCAGACGAGAGGAAGGGCAGCAGAAACGAGAGGGAGACGAAGACATGAGCGTGCCGAGAGATGTGCAGAATAATCACAGCAATAAACGCTTTAGAAATACTTTGATCTTGCCAAGCACTTAGACTTGCTGTCCAGGTTGAAACTAGTTAGCCCATACCCCATCATGCCTAGGAAGGTCCTTGATACCTTGCAGCCATCGGGCCATACAAGATTATAGTACGCGCTTAGGAGTTAGAGCAGATGCTACTTAAAAATGGACACAATTTACCCTCAATTTGATTGGTGTACTTGTTCTAACACAATGTTGGCGGTCCTGAGGTTATGTCCTCGGAAGAATGCCTCAATTATTGTCTTTCAAGACAAACATGGTTCCATACCAGCCATACGCTCGACTCAACCTTCTGCCATGACGCCGGGCTACTAGGAACGGAATTTTGCCTCGGGGATGCGGTTCGTGAAACTGGATGCTTCTCTCCACATCAAGCCTCGTGGGCTGGAAGTGCCAGACGGACCCGTACAGTTTCTGCGCGGTAAACCCCGTGGAGCTCATGGCATGCAGAAAGTCGCGCCAGGCCACCTCGCCGGCAGAAGTATTAGCAGCCGGGTCGAAGAAGACGATACGAAAGACCTTGAGTGCCCGGGCGTCTACTCTGAATGTAGGTTGCAAATCTGGTAAGCTTCCTGGAGGTGGCGGCACTATATCGTTTTCGCTAGTTGATTCGCTCTCTAGAATCCCACGACGCTTGACCTTGACTTTGCTAGCTGCTGATGCCAAAGCCTCGGCACGACCAGATGAAGCCGATCCGGCCCCTTGAAATATCCATGAAGAGGGAGGCACATATTCGTACGAGCCGTTGCTCTGTTGATGCGTCTGATTCGGCTTCTCTTCTTTCTTAGCAGCTGGCTCAACCCACTCCGGCGTGCGCTGTAGGTAGCGCGGCTGTGACAGGACTCGTTTGTAAGCTGTGCCATTTAGACTTCCAGCTTTCTGGTACAACATATCGTCCACTGCATTCCAGAACGCATCTAGATTTGCCTCAGACCTTCGAAGGGCCTCGACGTTTGCCTTGTTATGGCGCTTGCCTACAGGATATTGGAATTTACCCCCTGAGGGATCTCCCAATTGCCTAACAGCAACGCTATTTTGCCCTTTCAAAGTGTCATGAACTAGTGTCCAGACTCTGGTGTGTTCTTTGAATTCCTTTTTGATTCCTTCCCCTCTGTCGACAAGAGCTCCCTCAAATCCATTGGCCCAAGGTTGGAATATCTCGAGTTGCCTGAGGCACTCTCCTGCGATAGAAAGCTCACCAATAAGCATGGCAATATACGGGGATACAAGTTCTAGAGCCTTGGGCTCTGCTTTTAATAGTCTATCGAGCTCATCGATAACCGTGGTCATCCGACACAAGAATAGATCGTGCCCATCTTCCCATAAAGTTTGGAGCAGCCAGATGAGGTGCTGGGTGACCTTGTCCCTTTTCATCGCACTATTTGGTAATACCTTAATCGGGGATGACTTGGTCGATCCTAGGGCATGCTGAACGAAAAAGGCCCTCAGGGGGGGCGAGGCCGCCACAGACAGATTCAATTGACTGAGTGCCCCCTTCGTCACTTGATTCAAGTAATGCCGAAACCTGAGCAAAGCTGCTAGATATTCCTCCGGCAAATCCTTTTGCGGAGATAATTCTGGGCCATACTTGCTGGAAAGTTCGCGTAGATGGGTTGCTTGATCTCGGAGCTCTGCGAAGCTCTCGAGTTGAAAGAACGACTCGATAAGGACGGACTCAATCGCTCGGGCCCATTGGGTGTCGTCACGTTGGGACTTCGTAGTTGGACGGATATCTAGCAGATGCTCTTTCATTTCTAGTATTGTCTCTGCAAAGTAGCTTGGATCCTCACGCAGTGACCAGATGTGATCCTCGGCCCGTACAGTCCGAGCAGAGAGGAGGGACTCAATTTTCTCTAGATCTAGTCTAGCAGGTGGCCTGTACGGGGCTTCCTTGGCCATGATACTCAAAGTAGAGAAACCCGTAGCATCAAGGCTCTCTTTCAGTGGCGGTTCGGGTTGGATGGCGAACTTATCGCTTGTCATCTGATCCAAGGGAATGTCATGGAGGATCGCTCTGCAACAGTCGACGAGAAACTCGAGAAGGCGTTCTTGGAACTCGAGGATTAGAAGCCCTTCGCCCGGGAGAAACTGTTTGCGAGTATGCATCCAATCGAATGCGTCCTCGTGTTCTTCCCAAGCGACTAGCTTTCCGTAGTCCTCTTGTCGAGTTACCCCGTTCAACATCATAACATACTGATTGAGAAAGATGGCCACGATAGCCGTTGTGACTTTACCGAGATGCATCCCTTCCCCATCGGATGCCGCAAAGACATGCGGAGGGTTTCGGCCTCGGGAATTGAGCAGCAGAGTCAAAGTTTTGGGGTCTCCCAAATCCTCTTGATTGATGATTGGCCAAATGAAAGAGGAGCGATGCTTTATGGCAACGCTGTTCAAGTTCCCGCCATGTTTACGAAAGGCAGCGAAGTCAGGACGGTGTGTGGGCGGCATATCCGGCCAAGCTTGCAACAGAATACTGAGGCGCTGTGTCCTGGTCTTCTTCTCCCACCGTTTTTGTATCGTGGCCTCGTGACGCTCGAGAATGCTCAACAATTTCTTATGATGGGTAAAAATATTGGTGGACCGGTTGCTTGCCTCCCGCCGGACTTCACTTGGAGGCGGCATCTTGGGGGCAGCCATGCCTCTAGAAGCGAATATGCCAAACGGATCGCTGTTACCGACCCAGTCGACATCTCTTAGATCTGGTATATCAACGCCATCAAGCTCCGGATGGGGCTCGAATGGGTTGAATTGGTGGTTTGCTCGGGGTAGTAGTGGATTCATGATTTCCACCAGCGCTCATAGAGAGTGCCAATCTCATCTAGTTGTCTAGAGACGAAAGACAACTCAACCAAGCCGTTTGGTGATGATTGATTGATGCCTTATTAATTACGTAAGGTCAAGTTATTCTCCACCTAGGGCTACGGATCAGGACTTGGGGCGTAGAAAAGTGGCTGCATGGCAGGAGGGGGAAAAGGTAACCTAATTTAGTTTAGTGGTTAGACCCCTGCCTCCGACAGTTGGGGGATGACTAAGAAAGGGTGGGCCCCACGCCTACGAGGGGGTTTCTTCTGAGATTACCTAATACACATCAAATTCCACCTTGTCATTCTTTCCGATACCTTAAGAGAATGGTTCTCCGCGATCATACTCCGTACCGTATACGATTCTGTTGCCCCTTAACTTCACCTGTATACCTTTCCTCCCGACAGACTGAATCTCGACATTGCCGGTATAGTGTACTAGATCGCCGCTCTTGTAAATGTGACGAGTACAGCTCCCTCGTAACCCAAGCAGACATGGAGGCGGCTAAATGAAAGACTCTACCGTCTTCTCGGGTCGCTCAAGTAGCCTAGACCAACAATGGGTCCTTCTATTAATAGCTCGCCAACAACGCCAACGGGGACAAGTTGATTCAAATCGTCAGGACTTACAACACATCCGCTACAACCAAAGCAGCGGCCTAAAGTTCGGTTGTCACTGCTATCGGCGTCAACAGACCGAGAATACGGGATAAATACGCATTCGGTTGGTCTGTATGTTAGGAGTAGATTAACATGGGTGTGCCATACCGTAAGCCCTTTCTCAGTGATAGTCTTGTCGGAAGTATAAGGGGTCAAGGAGTCACTGTCATGCCAGGTCTACGAATAGGGGCAACGGTCAGCAGAATGTGTATATATAGAGGTCTTCCCACCTACCTAATAGCCAGTCAGTCAGTTAATCGAGGCAACTGAACCACTCATATACCTACTACATCAACAAGTCTCACTATCTAAAACACTTTTGTTGTAGTGCAAGCGTCCTAGAAGATAAATACCATATACTATCTCAATTAGGCATTAATCTGGGCAACATGGATCCAATCAAAGCTGCGATCGTTTGGGTAGTTCCCTGTGTTTGGCCGAGGAAGGAGATTTCGTGGCACTCTTTAAAAAGTAATAGCCTTGGTGTGAATCTTAGTATACGGCACGAAGTGTAAAGCTACGATCCCGAAGTACTCACCATACTCGTAGCTGGCATCTCTCCATATTTTCCCAATGTTCAGCCCTGCCTGGCTAGCAATTTGGGCTATCTGGGCCTCGTTCCATTTTCCAGACATGAAGTAATAAACCGGCTCCCTCTCTTTTACTTTAATCCTTGATCCACTGATCTCTAGTTGGATATCCCGCTTAGGCACGTAGTAGTATCGAAGCTCATTCTCTCCCGTGTCCCACTCAGGGACGGCGTCCCACTCCGCCTCCTTGAATGCCACCTGCCCTAGCAGTCTGTTGGCGTGATGGAGCCCATGAAAGAGAAACACTCTGGACGGCCCACTGACGGGGTCGTATGCCTTGAGTATTCTATCTTCTACCTGACAGCCGTCCGCGGAGATAAGAAAGTTGCAATCGATGCTCATTTTCGTACAAGTCGCTCGGAACTTCCCCATAAGGGCGCTTGCGCTATCTCGGGTCATGTTGGCGATGCTATTCCCCAGCCATAAGAACGTCACTGTACACACCGGCAGAAAGCAGGTACTGGCAAGCCACTCGGCGCAATCGCTATACGTGCCAACCAATCCATAAATTTGTATATTACGAGATGCAGCGAACTGTTTCTTGAGGACGCCCAAATTCGTGTATAGAGCGTCATCAGACACATCCAGTGCGTAGTATACGATATTTCGGTGTTGCTTTGCCATATTAGCAAGCAAAAATGCAGTTTTACTGAGGCTTCTATAGTTGATTGGGCGTTAAAGTCAGCATGTTTATGCCCACATGTAATACATGGATCGGGGCAAATGTACCCGCAGCCTAACTCAATGATGGCGGAGTTGGTTGGAAGCTGGTCAACCATATCAGATCCGTACTTCCCTAGAATTTCCCATTCGCGGCTCTTTGGATAGTACGCTAGGTCATTCGTCCAGGCGTCAAATTTGCCGAGTCCTTGATCGTCCCAGAGGAGAAGTGAGGGCATCGTCTTCGGAGCACTTTGAAGGCCGTCGATGATGCATTTCCTTAAGTCCAACAAACCGGATTGTTGAATATCATAGAGCTGAACCCTTGAAGAAGACCCTCTGTCGAGAGCCATGTGTAGCGAAATAGTTTCGCGTATTAATATTCGTAGACTCTCGAGCTTGAGTTGTGTTCGTACTGGCCGTAATAAAGAACATGCCAAAATCTAGAGAAGAAAATAGCCCCTGAAGTACAGTCTAAACTCACATACCTAGCGCTTATCTGGCTGCTAGCATGGAGCTGTGGCTATCAGCAAACCAGTTGTCCGTATAGATTCCGAGAGTTTCGACGACATTTACTGAACCTTCCGAGTCCTATCTAAGTGTGATATCCCCAAGAGTAGGTAGGTACCTACACCTATGTGCGTAAATGTATAAAAAGATATTGGTGCAAATTCGGGAGTTGTCCTGCTTATTGCGTTTGCTGTCTGCCAGGCGCCCTTACTCAGCGCAGGTACTAGGTACCTACTACATACCTGACCTTAGTAGGTAGTACTGCTGAAAAGGATCTTGCGGCACTGGATGCCGGCAGTTCCATCCTCCTGGCTGCGCCGGTGCGGGACCTCCAGTATTAACCAACTCCACTACGCATCTGGGATCTCAGCTATGGCCGGGGGATCTACGGCCCCTGTTTCCGTCACAGTTACATCTCAACAGCCGCCTGGAACGCTGCTGGCATAGTGTGAATATACAATAGTTACTGCCCGGTGTGCAAGTACGCCGCATGCCCGACCCAGCATGGCGTGGGACCCGAGGCGTATGTGCCAATCTGCTCCGAGAAGTCGCGCTGGGCACCTATGGCCATGCTTGCAGTCTTGTTATTTATATGCTTTAGCCTTATATTTAAGCTTAAAAGTAAATTTAAAACAGACACACTTATCTCCTACGTATCGTTAATGATGGTGAGACTGGCTCTTTATATGCGTCCCTTGCTAACCTAGGGCTCGGGGTTAATGTGGAATACTGGCTAGTTGACCCCGATAATCACGAGTGCCTAAAGACAATTGGAGCTGTTGGCGAACTACTTCTAGAGTAGCCGGCAGTTGGTTAAGGGTACATTGGCGACCCGGCCCGAACCGAGGCGGCTTTTATTGACCTTGTACCTGGCACCCCGGGTTTAAACCCGACTCTCCGTCAATGGGTGGCAAGCTCTATAAGACTGGCGATTCGTGTACGTACAACCTCGACGTTGATATTGTATATACCCAAGAAGTAGAGATACCTGTTGCATTTGTATTTATAGAACCCCAAATAAGTGCGCAGGGTGTTGGCACTAGCGAGCACTGGCTCCTTGAGGCAAGCGACGAATTCTATGCTCGGACTCAACTGGCTGGACAACGTCTCCAGGGAGCTATCCCTGCTTAGGTGTTTCGAAGCCTTTTCCTGCCCTTGAAATATATATCCCTCTTACCGAGCGGTAAGAACAATAGACAAATACCACGATCTCTAACCGCGACAAGGATCCAACATCAGCTTCCCTCGTATCTTACGCCCCAAGTTCTAACGGCGAAACGAGCGCCATCAATTTATCTAGAAAAGCTCTTGCAGCAACTGTGGTCGACTGTTCTGAGGCTTCCCGCAAGCGATGTAGGCTTGGATGATAGCTTCACGGTGCTCGGCGGCACTTCCATTCACCTCATGAAGCTCGCTGGCGCGGCTCGACAGCAAGGTGTCATACTTACTATTGGAGACGCGCTTCGACGTGGAAGCCTAGCTGATATGGCGGCCTCTCTAACATTAGAGCCTGTTGAGGTGGCAACCCCGGTTCAACCGTTTTCTTTAATTCCTAAAAGTGAGGATCGTGAAGCCCTCATAGACCAAGCAATGCACACTTGCCAGCTTCAAGACCGGCGCAAGATTGAGGACTTGTATCCGTGTACACCCTTACAAGAAGGGCTCATGTCCCTTACCACGAAGAGGCCTGGCACGTACGTAGTGGCGTTTGAATATGAGCTTCCTCCTAATTTAGATATCCAGAGATTCCAACGAGCCTGGAACGCTGTCATGGCCTGCAATACAATCCTTCGAACACGTTTCATGCAGTCCACCACCGGCTCCATGTACCAAATCGTTCTTCGCGATATCTTACCCTGGGAGTCAGCGACGAACGGTAAGTCGTCATCTTGCCAGACTATGGTATTAGATACCTGGGCATTGGGCCGGCCGCTGGCTCGGCTTTCTCTCTGCCAACCTGATCCTAGTAAGGGTGACTGTATATTTATCTTGTCAATTCATCATGCTCTCAGCGACGGTTGGTCACTGCAGTTACTCCTACAGCAGGTGCAATCAGCATACGACGAGACTGTTTCCCCTCCATCACGTCCATTCAACCACTTCATCGACTACATAGAAAGGACGAGACCGGGCTATGAGGAATTTTGGAGCCGCTACTTCGCGGATGTGCGAGTCGCTGCATTTCCATCATTGCCTTCTGCATCCTACACACCCAACCCTTCGGTTAAGATGACTATCGCAATTTCTGTCGACTCTTATGAAAGAGGAGAGTTCAGCGTGCCCAACAGGCTTAAACTGGCATGGAGTATCCTTATATCTCTCTATACCGACAATCTAGATACCATATTTGGCCTCACTGTAGCTGGACGTGGCGCTCCGGTCCTTGGTATAGAGGATATGACCGGTCCAACGATCGCTTCAATCCCGTACCGTCTTCACCTGCAACTGGATCAAACTATAGTCGACATTCTGCGGAGATTAGATGAAGATTCAGTAGCTATGATACCGTTTGAACAAGCTGGTCTGCGACATATTAGTCGCATGGGGCCTGAGGCCGCTTTGGCTTGCTCTGCTTTTCAAAGTTATCTAGTCATCCAACCCCTACCCGATGCTCCTCCAGCATTATTCCGTGCATCCCGGGATCTATCAGCATTGGATGCTTTTAGCACGTATGCTATCACTTTGATTTGTCGACAAATCGTTGGCTCTGTTGAAATTAATTCAACGTTTGACCCTAACGTTATTGATGAGAATCAATTCAGACGGATGCTGCAACAGATGCGTTATATCTTTCAGCAACTGAAGCCCTCTAATAGCGCACGGACTATTCGAGAACTAGACGTTACTAGCCCTGAGGATTGGGCCGAGTTGACAGAATGGAACGGCACTCTTCCCGAGCCTATCCACACCTGTGCGCATGACCTTATTCGAGAACAGTCACAACTTCGCCCGGAGTCGCCCGCAGTTTGTGCATGGGATGGGAGCTTTACGTACAGCAAGATGGAGAAACTGTCATCGAATATGGCCGCTTACTTGACTGGTCATGGTGTTGGCCTAGAAGTATTTGTCCCCATTTGCTTTGAAAAGTCTCGCTGGACTACAATTGCAATGCTCGCCGTCATCAAAGCTGGCGGTGCTTTCATACTTCTTGATCCCTCCCATCCAGTTCAACGATTACAAGGAATATGCCGCGATGCGAAAGCGCCATTTGTGATAACCTCAGAGCGAAACGCAGACTTAGCTTCTAAACTTGTACCCCGCTCGGTTATCGTTGGTACTGATTGGAAGCCCCAGGAGTCACCTGTAACGCTCCCATCCGTTTCCCCCGAGAACCCAATGTATGCAGTGTTCACATCGGGTTCGACAGGAACCCCGAAAGGCGCAATACATTCTCACATTTCGTGGTGCACTAGCGCCCAGGCAAACCACATTAGCCTATATCTAGAACCTACGTCACGCGTTTTCCAATTTGCGGCTTATGCGTTTGATATTAGCATTGCCGACAACCTACTGACTCTCGTGGCTGGTGGATGTATTTGTGTCCCGAAAGAAGAAGAAATACAAGGTGGAAAATTAGTTGACACAATCAACGATCTCGGTGCAAACTGGGCCTGCTTAACTCCATCAGTAGCCAATATCATAGATCCATCAAAGGTTCCTGATCTACAAAAGCTCGTGCTATGCGGCGAGCCCATTGCGCCTGAAGTTATTTCGCTTTGGTCTCCCCACGCCCATCTCCTCAACCTCTATGGACCTGCGGAGTGCGCTATCCTTACCACGCTCCATCGTAGGGCTTGTGATCACAGGGATCCTAATAACATAGGATTTCCTACCAGTGCCGTGGGCTGGGTAGTGGATGCGCGAAATGAGCAACGTTTGGCCCTAATCGGGGCCGTGGGCGAGCTATTCGTTGAATCTCCGATAGTTGGGCATGGTTATCTTAATAATCCTGAGCGGAGTGCCGAGTCCTTTATTTCAAGTGACAAGTATCCCACGTGGCTCTCTAAATTTCGACCAGATGGGACATGCCGCCTGTATCGCACTGGGGACCTTGTCCAGTATACTAAGAACGGGTCTTTGCGCTATATAAGCCGATTAGGTACCCAAATCAAGCTTCGCGGGCAGCGTATTGAACTAGGAGAAGTTGAGTATCATTTACGTCGGTGCTTCCCTAAGGTTCAAGAGGCTTTTGCAGAAGTTATAGCGGGTAGGAATGGCGCAAAAGGCACAGCTTTAACAGCTTTTATACTACTCAGGCCTCAAATTATGGGAATATCAGACGAGCGATTCCAGGCGCTGGCTGACGAGGCAACGGCGCAGCTCGAGCTTATCCTTCCACGTTACATGGTCCCAAGCGTATTCATCCCAGTTAACCAACTCCCGTATTCTAAATCCGGAAAGCTTGATCGTAAAGTGCTCCGTAGCTGGGCTGTAGAGTTATCAGACAAGCATTCTAAGCATACCAAGCCAATGGGCACGAAAAAAAAAGACGCCTATCTCCGACGAGGAACGGACACTACGGGACTTGTTTTCTCGGGCTTTGAAAACCCCAGTTGGTAATCTGAGCACATCTGATAATTTCATTAGACTGGGCGGCGATTCTATCGTCGCTATGACTCTGGTTACTATGGCTAAAGAGGTAGGACTCATATTCAATGTTGCTGACATCTTCAAGAATCCGACTATAGCTTCGCTTGCGAAGAAGGCCAGAAGATATACTACTGATGTCGAAGATAAGATCCAGCCACTATCCCTCCTCCAGGATGGTATGAGTCGGTACCGAATCGAGAAGGCGGCGATGGACCAGTGTAAGGTGAACCGAGACCAGATTGAAGACATCTATCCTTGCACGGCCCTTCAAGAAGGCTTGATGTCCCTTTCCGTCAAGATTCCTGGAATGTACATTACTAGGTTCAAATATGTTATTCACCACGAGACTGACTTGCCCTGTTTTCAACACGCCTGGAATCAAGTTTTACATGCCAACTCGATCCTTCGCACGAGAATCATTCAGTCGGGCGATTACGGTATATTTCAGGTCGTCCTGAAAGATTCACCTCTGTGGAAATCCTTTGAAACCGCCGACGAGCAAGAACACGATTCAGTGCATGAAAAGATGACCGTGGGATCCCCACTTGTATGTTTGTCTGTGGCACCGTCCGATGATGAAAATGGAAAGCATCGTTTCCATTTGACAATCCACCATTCGTTATACGACGGAAGGTCTCTTCAGTTGATATGGCAACAGGTTATAAAGGCGTATCGGGGACAAAAGCTTTTCCCTCGGCCATTCAACCGTTTCATTCGTGAGGCGGTCCAATTTAAGGGGGGGCAAGAATTTTGGAAATCCCGAATGAGTAACCTCAATGCTGCACAATTCCCACCGTTGCCACAGGTCGACTATAGCCCCAACCCAACCCAGTCTTTCTCTCATTCGGTCACGAATTTACCCAGGTTGAACGGAGAGTACACTCTCGCGACTATGATACAGCTGGCTTGGGCAGTCGTGATCTCACATTACACTGATTCGAACGACGTGGTGTTTGGGGTTATATCCGATGGTAGATCTGCCGCTGTCGATGGAATTGCTGAGATAAGCGGTCCAACAATTGCTACTGTACCTGTACGAGTACTTCTAGACTCGAAGAAGACAGTGGAAGATTCATTGTTAGAACTCCAAGAGCAGATCGTCGCGATGATCCCTTTCCTACAGTTTGGACTACATAACATCCGCAGAATTAACGAGGATACTGCTAAGGCATGCGGCTTTCAAAGCCAGTTGGTTGTTCAACCACCTAGCATTACGTTGGGGATGGATCTCGGGGGACTTGCCAAAGCCCAACAGGAAATTTCCCAAGACTATAAAGAGTTTGCTAGTTACTCTTTTGTGATGCTCTGTCATATGGAAGAGGGGTCAAACAACCTGCTCATCTCGGTCATATATGATTCAAATATTCTTCAAAAGCGAGAAGCGCAAAGATTAGTAGAGCAATTCCACGGCGTTATATACCAGTTGTTTGAAAAGCTGAGTGAATCGATCCGAGAAGTGGAAGTCGTTAGCAAAGAAGACATGGCCCAATTAGCCATATGGAACGGTCAACTTCCATCTGGGACCCCAGAAGCGTTGCATGATCTTGTCCTTAAAAATTGCCGCAGCCGCCCTGATACAGATGCAGTTTCTAGTTGGGACGGCAAGTTAACTTACCGCCAATTAGAGGATTCGTCCACACGGTTAACCCAGTACTTTCTTGCTCTCTGCCGTCAACGTGAAACGAAGGTAGCTGTTTGCCTGGAAAGGTCATGCTGGTCAATTGTGGCATTACTAGCTGTGCTTCGCGCAGGCCATGTATGTGTCGTTGTTGATCCTAGTCGCTCACGCCCCCAGATCGAGCAGATGATAGAGAGAGCCACACCAGACCTCATGCTTGTTTCCGTAGCCCATCAGGAACTAGTTCATGGCCTTGTTGGCAGCATAATCCCCATCTCCTCATCATTCATCTGGAGTTTACCGTTACTTGATACAATGTTGCCCACTGTTACTCCTAACGAAGTTGCATTTATCCTTTTCACCCCTGAAAGAGCAGGAACACCAAAGGGAATAGCCATGGAGCACATTAATTGGAGTACCAGTGTTATCCAGGCTGGCATGGAGATGGGTTTCACCTCCCAGACGCGCTGTCTACACTTCACATCATACGCATTCACTGCTGGCATTTACGAGGTCTTTAGCACGTACGTGTATTATTCCTTTTGTTAGGTCAAGCCTAAAGGCATCTCGCAGCAGTTTTATCTTTTATTTTTCTGGACATATCCCCTATCTATATATTTGTAATCTATACTGATCTGTGACTAACATAGTTTGGGGGTTGGGGGTTGTTTATGTATCATCTCGGAACATGATCACGTGAACATTCTAGCCTCCTTCATCTCTGATCAACGCATCAATTTAGCTGTACTTACTCCATCTCTGGTGGCAAGTTTGCAGCCTGATGATGTTCCTACCCTGAGAACACTCGTTATTGGAGGTGGAGCTATTACTCACGACCTCGTGGATATATGGGCGAATAAAGTAAGCTTGGTCAACGAATATGGTCCTGCTCAAGGCACTATCTGTTGTGTCGGCAAAGTCTCAGTTACGGGGTGGAAATACGGCACAATTGGACACATGGTGGGTAGTTGTGGGTGGATAGTTGACCAATCAACCCATACGAAGCTCGCGGCTATTGGAGCGGTTGGGGAACTTATAATTGAGGGGCCTGTAGTCGCAAAAGAATACCTCGATGAGACGGAGGGGAGAGCCGCGGCATACATTAAAGTACCTCCCTGGCTGTTGGACTTTCGGTTGAAAGGCGCTCATGGGCGCCTGTCCAAGAGCGGTAACCTTGCCCAATACAACGTAGACGGTACAATCCGCTTAGTCGGCTGGATAGAAGGGCAGACCAAACTCAGCGGCCAACGCATAGAGCTTGGAGAGGTTGAATATCATGTGAGAAAATATTTCCCCGCCATTACTCACGTGGTTGCCGAAGTCATAGAGCCGCCTGGTGAAGGAAGGACGCCTCTCCTAGTCGCATGCGTCCTTGTAGGCAAACAAACCGGGGACAATACGGAGGACCTCTTCCATGAGCCGACACAATCTTTCCGCGAAAGGGTCCATGAAGTAAGACTCAAGCTCTCTAACTCAATCCCATCTCATATGGTGCCGGCGGCATTTCTTCCTCTGCGTCGGCTACCTCTACTGAGGGGTGGGGAATTTGATCGCAAGCAGATTCAGGAAGCCTGCAGCTTTTTGTCTCTCGACCAGATCTATGAGTATTCTGCTGAGGCCAAAGTTAATAAGCGTGTACCATCCACAAGCATCGAGAGGGCACTACAGCGGATTTGGGCGCGAGTATTGAACCTAGAGGCGAGCTCAATTGGCGTAGATGATAATTGGATGAGATTGGGAGGTGATTCAATTCAGGCCATGCAGGTAGTCGCTCAATGCGCCGCTGCCGGATTACGAACATCAGTTGGAGCTCTCTTCCGTGGGAAAACCATCGCCAAGATGAGTCTAAGAACCGAACATGTGCATTTAAAACCAACAACAGCAGCTGAACGCCTGAATTCACTCTTTGATTTGTCGCCTATACAGCAAATGTTTTTTTACGCAGCAGGCTCACACTACAGCCATTTCAACCAAAGAATATCATTTCGTCTTTCCAAACCAGTCTCATCTGCGGCGATCCAAAGAGCTGCTCGGTGGATTGTCGACAATCACTCCATGTTCCGTGCCCGCTTCGTTGAAGTATCTAGCGGTCGGTGGAAACAAATGATTACAGATAGTACCGACGAAAGCTACTCTTATCGCGAAAGTAGGATTGAAAGCCGTGACGAAGCGGCCTGTTTACTTCAATCCGATCAGGAGGGCTTAGATATCCAACATGGGCCCCTTTTCATTTGTCATCTAATTCATAATAGCAAGGAGAATCAGCAGTACCTCTCCCTCACGGCTCATCATCTCATTATCGACCTTGTGTCTTGGCAAATAATCTTAGCGGACATTGAACTCCTGCTTGTAGGCCAACAAACACCAGTGCCACCTTCTCTATCCTTTCAGACTTGGGCCCAATTACAGGCCAAATATGCAGCGAAAAACCTCCATCCGAGAGATATATTATCTAACTCTACGCCGATCGTACCTACCGACTATTGGGGGTTTGACCTTCGCAATAATCTCTGGGGGGATATGATCGAAGATGGGTTTGTGCTAGGCGAGCAGCAGACACAAGCTCTTCTTGGGAATTCCAATGATGCCCTTAGAACCCAACCGGTAGAGATTATACATGCCGTGCTTCTACAGGCCTTTGCGCGTGTGTTCTCAGATCGGCCTGTCCCTTTGATCTTTAGTGAGGGCCACGGCAGGGAGTCCTGGACTTCTAACGTAGATTCATCAGGGACTGTTGGCTGGTTCACGACCATCTGGCCTACTGAGGTATTCGTTCAGCCCGAAGATAACCTCTTAAGCATTATTCGAAAAACGAAGGATGCCCGTAGAAGCGTGAAGAGTAACGGATGGGCGCACTTCACATCCGTTCATTATCACTCTGATAGCGCTGCTCAATTCTGGGAGTTTGGACCGCTAGAGGTTTTGCTCAACTATAACCCAGGTCTCGTGAAGGATAAAACACTCGTACTGCAACCATTTGACTTAACAACCAGAGAACTCTGCCATGTTTCTCCTAAAATGACACGATTTTCCCTAGTTGATGTGCATGTCGAGGTTCATGATTCTCGACTGTGCTATAACTTCCTTTATAATCGACACATGCGACATGACCAATTGTTCATTCGAGATTGGATTGAAGAGACACAACGTTGCCTGGAGTCAGCCTCCGTCATCCTTACTAGATAGAAGTGGCTTTTCAACTTCCTAGGATTAAATTACTCTTTCATTGAAATGGGAACTTTCACCAAAATGTCATTTTACCCTTAGTGACCAAATCACCAAAAAACGAAGATGTTCACAATTGTTGGCAACCCTAATTACCCACAGCTGACTCGAATCCTACAGGTATAGATTAAGCTGTTTGGCCACACTTATCCTTGGCTATTATGCATTGGCAAATCCCATATGTAATATATGTCTAAATTATAAGGGGTCAAAGAGTCACTGTCATGTTAGTCTACGAATAGGGGTAACGGTCACCAGAGTGTGTATATATAGAGGTCTTCCCACCTACCTATCAGTTAGTTACCAAGTCAATTCAATCAACTGAACCACTCATATACCTACTACTTCAACAATATATATATATTCANTTTTTTTAGTCTACAATGTTGTATATATATTGGTCTTCTTCCTTCAACACAATACGCCTAAGCCTTGTTTATTTTACTCTTTAGCTTGCTTTATAGCCATCTTCTTGTTCCATTAATTTGCGTAGTATGATGGAGTCGGCAGCACTACTCTATCTCTCGAACCCGTTTGCTCAACGGGAATATCTTAGCCTGCAAAAAGCAAGGGAAAACTGCGGTAGTTTTTGGGACCCCTTTTATCATGGTCGTTGTTACCTAACTTGGGATATCTTTTACTCGAAGGGTTAGCCTTCAAGCCATCATGACTCTATTAGAACTGTCATCCATAAATGGCTTTTATAGCCCTATAAGTGCCACGTATATTGAAAAACCTGTCTCAGGGGTTGTGTCTTAAATAGGATACCCCTGAATCCTTAATAGTTTCTCTAACCTTGGTGTACCTTTTCGAAATGATGTTCACGATAGTATAGGCACTAGGTCATGGCTTTTTCGACGTATGGTGGTGGTGACAGCAATTGTCACGATCGATAGCGAGTGGTAAAAACCATATTATGGTCCTCGTCACCTCGTGCTGAGTAGGTAATAAGACGCTGGCAGGAAGGTTTACGCATACTCACTCCTAGATGAGGCGACAGCTCTAGGGGTCGTGCTTATAGCCAAAACCAACCCTTAATGGAAATCGAGCAATAAAGTTATTATAGTCAGAGAAGTGATATTGGCTTAAGAGTGTGTCATTATTCCGCTGCCTAAGAAATACTAAAGGGGTTACTCCGTTCCTTATGATATGCATCAGTAATGCTGCTTCGATGGTCGTAAGGATAAGACCAAGAGCCAATGGAGTCCATCAAGAGCGCACCCCGTCGCTATTACGATTATGTATAACCTACGGGAACACCGGAAGCCCGCATTGCCCCAAAGTCATCCCAGGGCACCATTGCCCGGGTCCAGTACCAGGGATCACATCGATCTCTGTGGAAATATTGGTTAGCGCTGCCGTTGGAGAAGTATAGCGTATGAATAGGTGATTCCGCCATTTAGGTGCGCGCAAGCCACTGAAAGAAACGTAGGTAATAAAGCCTATGGCTATACGACTATAACATCCATGTTCCAGGCTTTAGCTGAAACACGGGCCTGAAAACTAAACTCACCCGTAGTGTACAGCCCGTAACCCTTGGAGTCGACGACCGCCACGAAGGGGAAGTTGTTGATGGCGACGTTGTTACCGAACACTTCGAAGTAGCTTGCCTTCGTTCCCGTCTTGCTACTGACGCCCACAGTTCCCGAGTTCCATCCGACGACTTGGTTGGGTTGGCCATAGTTGATATACTGTTGTCATAGTTATTAAATATCAGCACTCGTACGGGCATGCCCCTAGGCGATTCTTTCCTAGGGACCAAGCTCACTCACAGTCACAAGGTTCCCATCTTCCTGTAATATCAACCGACAGTTGCACGGGTTTGAGCATGGCAGGCTGGGATCCGAAAACCCAGTGTTGAACGAGATGCCGCCACTGAAATACAGTACCAAATTCCCGTCAGACTGGAACTCGAGGTGGCTGCCGCTGGATAAGGCCGCGACGGTCCCGGCGCACGTACTCCAGCCGAGACTGAACTGGGCGATGTCGCCATTCACGCCGTCTCTACGTTGCAATGAGCCTATGCTGGCGGCAGCTGTGAGTGCGCCCGAGCCGAAGACGGTGATCAAGAAAGGTAGCATCACCATTTGGAAGAGCCCTTTTATTCGAGGTAATAATTAAGAAGTACTAATACATAGCGAATTTCGGAATGTGCTGATATTGACAAGAAGTCTCGAATATATAGATTTAATCATTGTATTATCCCTTATAATCGTCGATCATGANTTTTTTTCTCGTCGGGTTCCGAACGCATAGTAAGTCACAAAAATCCTCGGCCAAGATATCCTGGCTCGACTACTTGTTGACAAAGCCCTAGGGAGTTAGGCTAGACAAAAAGAGAAGCTCGTGAGATATATATGCGTCTACCTTAGCGCTCTGAGTATAGCATTACACATTCTGCCGCATAACCCCGGAAGCTAGGCCGTTTGGACATAGATGTATGTTAGACATGCTGATCAGCTATCTTTCTTTACCGACAAGTGTTGGTCGGTTACTTTCACGGTAAAACCTTGATTCAACGTAAGTTCCGTTTTGAGTACCAAGCACCTTATCAATCAGATCTCAAAAAGGAACAATTAACGAGAAATGATGTTGAAGGATCGGATCTGGTGGAGTGTCTCAGCTGCGGCTGAAGAATGACAACCTTGACGTGCACCGGATCTTCGGCTCGAGGCGGGACATGCGGCCGCAATATCAATTCGCATAAATAGTTAGGTAGAGATATGTACTAGTATTACTGCCCCAGTGAGTTGTCTAGGTTAAATACTGAGTGATGCGCTCTGAACTGAAGACTAATGCACCTCACCCAGCGATCCCCACAAGCAAAGTAAGTCNAAAAAAAAGCACCCTTACTTTGCTTTGCTTGACTTGACACCCATTTTCGGCATCATTGACTGATTCAAGTAATTATTTTCNTTTTTTCGACCAAGTAACTTGACCAAGAAAATCAAGGAATTTCGAACGAGAAAAGGAGGTTATACAGGGGTTAGGTAAAAGCGGCGCAGGCGAAAAAATTCCAACTAGAGTAGGTTTTATATAGCTACGCATGTAGCTATGGCATGTGGCTATAGCGTATGGCCTGTGGCTGTAGCTGTGGCTGTGGTGGCTAATGCTTTTATGTCTAACAGACTTTAAAACAGCNTTTTTTTTAACGAATATACCCTGTAAAAAATAGAAAGAAATAGAAAAATTTACTAGCAATTAATTGTCAATTACTTACAAGTGGGAAAATAATTTGTTTGCCTTGAAAAGAAATCAAAATCNTTTTTATTTGATTGATTGAGCTAAGTTACTTGCCAATTAGTCAAAGTATTCCTTGGCTTGTGGGGATCGCTGACCTCACCCCACCATCCTCACCAACGTTCGGGACGGACTAGACCTCCGTAGTTTCTGTTTAAACGTCTAAGGGTGTGAGGGAAGGAGTATAATGTAGTGTAAATTATATAATATAACTATATAATAAATATTTAAGTACCTGATTAAATGACCACTTATGACATAGCCTATATCTGACAATAGCTTAAAACCCCAAGGTATTTCTTTGAGGCCTATGGGGCTCAATTTCAAAACCTACAGCACCCTGCTTAGGTATCAATTTACCAAAAGCGATTACATTAGAATCCTGACAGCGCCGGTCGTTTAGCTCTGGTAGCTCATTCTCATCATAAATCAAAAGCGGCCTCGTTTTAACGGCTTTGCCTTGCCGGTTTTCGTTGGCTGGCAGTCTCCACGCCGTACCGAGGCCCCATAATTGCTTGGGCCATGCAGGCTGATTCGACTGTTTGTCGAACTCTCCAGCGAACTTGAACGGAGTCGACAAGTCTGATCCGCCACAAGGCAATGCGTGTCCGTGCTTGTGCACCCAGAGACACAATAGCCCTTCGAAGATCCTTTCTCTTGTGGTAGGCAATAGAGACTTTGACTAATATCGCTACAAGTGTTGTGGTCTTTCACGTCGCAAGTAACCGTTTTTTGTCTGAGAAAGTCAAACGTTTTCGAGCCGCCGCTGCCGTCCCATAACCCTGTCGTACTTGCGTCGAAGTCGACGCCAGGCACCACTGGCGGCGGAGGGGGAGCGTCGAACAGCCTCGATGGCGGCATCTTCTCGGTATCATTGTTACCTCTATTCGTAGTAAACTCCGTCGATCCCTTGACGCAGAGACTTTGGTCATCCCAAATAGCCGCTGAGACATCACTCCACAAACGCGTAAAGTTGAGCACGTTATCTATCGTCCAGTAGATTCGACAATCTGCCGGTTTATACTTGAGCTGGAGGGGTTCGGGGTCGTCTATAGAACTCAACTGGTCGCGCAATGTGAATCCCGCCCAGTTTATCCACATGCCCTGGTCACGGGTCGAGATGATCGTGGTAAGCGTGTTAAGAGTATCCAGATCTGAGCTCTCGCTGTTGTCGAGTGGCACTATCACGCTCGCGTTCCAAAAGTCATTATCGAGTTGGGCAGCCGTGTAGGTGGCTGCCCCGCGCGTGCCTGATGCTGCCTGCATTGGACCAGTCTCGGGGCGGCCACCAACGGCAACGGTTCGCACGCCAGCTTCGGTCATCATCTCAACGAACAAAGAACAGGTCGATGCACAGAGACCATCAGTCAGCTGTAATCCGGTCAGTCATGGCTTTTCGTAGAGAATTTTATTTCACTAACGATGACTATATTTGAAGGATCCCAGGGGTTAGGCTCAGTAGGTTGCTCGACATAATCTACTGGATACCACCCGTCAAAGATAGACTCGTCGAATAAAACGTTTGACAAGTTGTATCTCTCCTATAAACACGCAAGTCAATTATTGGTTTGGCCAGAAGTGGATGGAGGGTGGTTTTTACCGCTAGAGAAAAGTCATCGGCGCCATATTGTATGGGACCAGCGTACTCTTCCCAAGAAGTGAAGTTCCTCCCCGTAGCTGCATTGATCCTAGGTGTGACGACCCATTCATTGCCCTCCCACTCCGGCTTATCATCCAAAGAGAGACCGTCCCAAAACTCGGTTAAGGTTTTACCGAGAATATTTCCCAGGTAATGGCTTCTCCTGTGACTTCCTGCAAAGGGAATAGACTGAGGAAAGAACTGTTTGAATGCACTGAAGGCCAGTAAGACGTCTCCTCCCGTGTTCTGCTGCAAATCAATAATGACCTTTTTGAGACCCTGCGAAGTGGCGTTTCCGATAAATTGGTCTATCGCCGTAGCGAAGGGTTGTATGTCGGAGTCAAACTCGCTAAATGTCGGCAGGCTAAGGACACTAGTCGAAATCTCGGGTAAGAGATAAGCTGTTAAGATGGCGCCACTTCCAGGATACAACCCGTCCTGAATTACAATAGGATTTTCTGGATATGCAGATGTCACATCTGACCAGTTCTTTATAATTATTGGATCTGTTTCAAGTTGGCTGGCCGCATACATCGACTCGTTGAAGATATCCGGGAGGGGAGTGATATCGTACGATGCAGGCAAATTCCCCAATACAAAGTAGTTGTAAAAGTCACCACCTGTTGTTAGCGGGCCAGTGAAGTATGGCTCGTTGTAATATGCCAACCACCTCATAGGGGTCAGCGTTCCATTTGCCTGTGTGAAGTTCAGCTCGTCCCCGGGGTAGAAGGTTGCTGCACCGGTAAAGTAGCTGACTGAATATTGTATATCTATAGCAGGGCTCGCCATAAGCTGGTTCCAATCAGCGTGCGGCTCCAAGGTGCCTTGTGAATTCAAGGCTGCGAAACGCGTTAGGTATTCCACTACATCTTCGCCATTAATCGAGACGATTGGAGAAGGTGGCGGGCCGCCGGGGTTGTTGATGTAGTCGATGATATCGCCTAGGAACATGAGTGGTTAGTGACAGTGTATAGGAGTCCACGGCCTAAAGAGGAAGACCTCACTTTTAAACCATATCTCCGGCTCCGCAGTTCCGTCTATAGAGGCGCTTAAAATTTCCATTGGACTGGCGAATGTGAAAGCGGCCAGGATGCCCGCGGACAAGTCCACATGCGTATCGTGCATCTGATATATCAAGTACTGTAAGTCGGCTTCAAAAGCGTACTGGTTCTTATATATGTTGGTGGTGACATTGCCCCGAAGGTTAGCTAATCCTTGCAGTATGTCAAATGCGGGTTGCTGATACCCTTCTGGTGGGTTGCGGAGAAGTGATACTGTGCTGTGGAACTGCATGGTCATGTTATAGTAGTCGATGAACCGCAGAGCGACAGCATCATTGAACGGCACACTGCGTAGACAGTCATAGGCGGCAGAGGCATAGAACACAAAATAACCTAATTGTGAAGATGTGAATAAGTAAATTTGGCCGCATTAAGGGAGGCCCTTACATACCGTCGTTGACGTCGTCTATGATTTCGCCACAGATATTGGCGAACGGAGCATCACTGTTACTTGTGCTAGATGAATCTCTTGTTGACAGTGGTTGGGGTAGCGCAGACTTTGGAACCATTGAAGCGGAGACATAGCCAAGCCCAAGCACGAATAACAGCAGCATCAACGACAGCATGATAGTTTAGACGAATCAGAAGCAATATGCTTGTTTTGATGAGATCAGCGTCGAATTCTCGCGGATTACAATGAATGTAGAATCTGTGACCGATGTGGGATTATTGGAGAGGAACCCCAAGGTATATATCACTAACATACAGGTAGGATGTATTAATATGGTTCGGGATCTCAGAAGAAGGCATAGTTGAGCCTCATCGCTCTCCTGCCAAGCAATGACTCAAGAGTTCGTTTCCCCTGGTAATAGCCTTTATCATGGAAACACCTTGCGAAGATCAGCTGACTGCATATATGTCGTAAAACCTGTATCCGTCTTGGTCCTGCAAACTAATTTTAGCCCCAATATTTCAGCTTTCATCTCAAAGGGACCAAAGGATTTACAAAAGCACACAATTGGTACCTATCACAAATTAGCATGGTCGCCTGGTTGCCTCTTCGCCTGGCTCCCTCAATTGATAAATCTATAATGCCGGGATCATTGGGTTGGGGGCCGGGCATACCGAACTCCAACATCCCATATGCAGGCAAATCTTGTAAGCAGAGGCCATTCTTGCACGCACATTGGCTGGTTGCAACGTAGCTCCATCACGTGGTTAATAACCCTGGTTCGATATCAGATGCTTACCTACAGCAGACTTTAAGCACTGAAGGTACATAGTAGTAAAGATGGGGTAACTCTTTGATCTGGTTAATGCAGGCTGTTGCCTCGTCCTTTTTCATTACAAGAAATCAGACCACAATCTACCGATACTAGGCCATGCCAACTTTCCCAAAGATCTGCACTCCTTGATAATACCCACACGCTACGCCGAAAGGCTCCAAAGTTCGAGCTCATCCCATACTGATCGAGTTAAAGTACCAGAATGCAACATGGCCCTGATAGGTGAAAGCAAATGCTCAGAATGGGACCATCGACTCCATCCAGCCCTGGCGGACCACCACGAGCTTGACTTCTCTATTTACAAGAGATTGTTTGACACTATACTCAGGGACGAAAGATTCACAGAATGGCAGTTAAAGTCAAACAATTGGCAATTACGATTCACTGGTAACCCGGGCTGTGGAAAGGTCAATCACTACATCTTTAACCTGAACCAGTTCCAGTAATCAATAATAACAGTCCTCAAGTGCTATAACTAATTTAGCCATTCTTAGACAACACTATCCTCCGTTGTCGTCGAAGAGCTTCGAAATAGCGGCAAAAATGTGGCGTGTCTTTTTCTACAAGATGAGGTGACATGCGAGGGAGCGTTTGTTGAAGATTTCCTGCACAGCCTATTCACGCAATTTTCCAGAAACACCTCACTATCCATTGAAGATGAATGCAGCGTCAATTATCAGGAGTACCTTGAGGCATGCAGACTACAACAAAGAGGCTTGAAGAGATTAGTTCTCATACGAACTGCCTTGCATGCTATGATCCCCAAACTTCAACAAGCCTTCCTCATTGTGGATGACATCGATCGATGCAGCCCTGCCACTATGATGTTCGCCGAAGAGGAAATATCATATCTACAAAGACAAGGCATAAAGATTATGACAACTTCGAGAGTCTCATGGGTTGACGAAGTGCCCACCACTTGCGACGGGAAGGCATGCTGCACATATGGCACGAATAAACAACCACGACGCATCCACTTATATTGGGAGTGTGAGGAATGTCGTAAACACCCCGACAAGATGAGAGAAAGAACAGCATACTGTAAATCCTGCTGGGCTGAAAAGCCTGGTTGTTCTAGATGGTGAGTTTGAGCCATCTTGTGACTAGTAGTCATAGTTCAATTCTCAAAGAAGGATGTTGATAAGCCTCACGTAGCAACAATTACACGGGTTTCAGCCAGCCGTATGAACATGTAGATTTCAACATCAGCCGCATGAACGGAATAAAAGATCTCGTCAAACATGCCATAGAGCAGGAACACGGTTATGTCGGATTCAAAGGGTCGATTCTCGAAGACAAGCTGCCTGAGTCGGCTTTCGGGAAGCAGCTGCTTCGGTCTGGTAAAGCCGGTGACGTCGCAGAAGAAATTACGCGGCGTGCTGACGGGAATATTGCTTTGGCTCACAAGCGCTTGGAAATCCTCCATCACGACCAGTCACTCAAAGTCTTCTATGCTACCAACGACCGGCTTCCTGCTACGATCGTAGATATGTTTGACTCCGGTGTGTACTCTGTCGAGACACAGGCTCTCAACGAGCGCACGCTAGGGCTCCAAGCGCTTGCAATCGTCGGGCATAATCAGAATGGCGTCAGTTTCGAGAAATTCAAGAAATTAACCCAGCTCAGCGCGAAGGCCAGAGGTATTGGTCGTAAATACAACCCATGTCGCAGTATAGACGATGTTCTTCATGCCGCGAAGGGACTAGTCATTAGAGAAACCGACCAGGATAGGCTTCTACTGAAGGCATTTCATTCTGACTTCTTCTTTTACTGCCGTGAGCACTATCGCCCATCTATAGTATGGGCCAACAGCCTACTGCAAGAAACTGAATATGATCTCGGCCCACTCAAGCGTGCGCAAACATTCAGTCCACGAGGAATCAAAGATAGTGGCACAAACTCGACCTCACAGGTCAAAGGGGTGGCGAACAGTTGGAAAAAGAGGAAGGAGTCAATACTGCCGAATTTGCCTAGGCTAGAGGAGATGGAGGAAGGGGATGACAAAGTAGCAAACCGAAGTTTTAGCTTCCACCGAAGCGGCACATTTCATGGTCTATGAACAAATAGGAAATAATATTTAAAGCCTCCCAAGCTTCCCATACCTCTAGTCTAAATAAAACATGGTGCCGGCCTCTAGTGAATGCTCCCCCTGCTCGACAGTCCTACCGCAACATTGGTGGCGCAATGCATCCCAACTTTCGGGCTTAATTTCACGAAACGCAATTGCCCCAATCCGTCGATAATGATTATCTCTCTCATTTTTAACTATGATGCCATTGCCTGAGTAATGGTAAGCCGAATCGCGGTCCTCGCAGTCCTCGGAGTCATCGCAGTTCTCGTCAACGCACTCCTCGTCAAAGCATTCCTCGCCAATGCACTCCTCGCCAATGCACTCCTCGTCAGCGCATTCCGCGTCAACGTATCCCTCGTCAAAGCGTTCGGCGGAAAGAACAACAAACATGCATTCAGTCTCCTGGGTTTCTGGCCGTTCATCAGGGAACGCTTCGATACCTTCAAAAGTCGATCCGTCTGGGTTTCGAATTACAATCCGCCAAGTCTTGTCTTCACTCAACATCACCATTCGGCCCCGTGAAATATGGCCTTGAATGTTTAGGGTCACATCTTCGAGCTCTGGCATCGTCTCGGCATTTCTGTATTCGGCTTTTCCCACCAGCACTGCCCCAGGCTGAGATCGGGGTACGGGTTCTGAGTTAGAGTCTGCTTCTTGGATCCTAGAGACGATTTTTGCCTGTCTTTGAGCTAGTTCTGCCGTCATGAAGCTGAGTTCATCACTCCACCTTGTGTAATTAGACTGAATGTGTCTCGCATACACTCTGTTTTTAATTTTGAGAGCAAGGGGCTGCCCGTCGTGGCCTGTAACTCTGTAGCCCTGGTAGCCTGTCATGCGATTTGCGACCTCGATTGCGCCATTGACGGAAGACCAGGACCAAGACGGGAAAAGGCGAGCGAGGTCTTCCGTTCGAACACTCTTTTCCCAGTTTACGACACGCCATGCAAGCTGTTGATGCAACTCTGGTTCCCAGAATCCAGCGCCATATTCCTCACTTAGTGCATCCCGAACAAGTTTTGCGATCCCCCAAAGTGCATTCAACTTATCAGTCTGATTCGTGAGATTGCAGCTAGTATAAGAGAGGACAGCTGCAGACCAGAAAGCTTCTAGTGAATGGTTGGCCGTCCCTGAGATCGGAGAAACCATCAGTGCGGTATCTTGTAGGCGCTCACGCCAGTGCCTCTCACTGGCGGCTTGGTTTTCAAGCACGGCTGGTATTTTGTCAGGCATTGTTTCGCACGCGCTGAGAGTTGCACAGTCCCAAAAGATTTGATTCTTAGAGAAATGAAGTATACGAGGAGACAAAAGTCTCTCTAAACACCGATTAGAAACAGTAGGCGAGATACTATCACATAGAACCCACGAACGCAATGAAACTTACCTTGGAATACCCAGGCACGTGTGTACACTGCACCCGCGAGAACCTCATCCTGCCAGAGATCCCCGTTGAGAACTCTCCATGGGCGGTCCCCAAACAAGGCGGGCTCCTGTGTGCCACTCTCATGGCTCGGGACGTATCGCGTAGGGACTAAATAGTCAACAGTGCCTTTTCTTTCGCGGAACAAGCCACCACTTTTGTCTGGTGAATCAACGGCTGCAATATTACAATGTGAATTCCGGTATACTTGGTGCATTAACTGGAGTTCCCTCAACTTATCAGCTCCCTCGTCGTTTTGCACGATGCACATTGAGTCGATCCATATGTATCGCACCCCTAAATATCTGGCTACAGCCATGGCCTGGGTAAAGTTTTCGTTGTTGATATCTTCTATAGGAACACTCGGCACCGCCGATGCTTGTAGAATCTCTTTAGTGAGGTTAAAGAACGGTTTGCTGTCGGGATTACCCCAGCAGTGGCTCAAGGTCGCATAATGTGACCTAATTCCGGCGTCCTTTGTGGGTACAATCCTCACTGACTTAGCAGCCCATTCAGCTCCAGGCTCACCGAGATCGACAAGTCGGGTTGGGACAAAGTCCCGCCCACTCTCCCGCAAGTTACAATTGGGGTGANTTTTTTATACAGTTGTCCACCCAATCCCTCATTCGTTGTCGGGAGCGAGATGAGTCGGTGCTACCCCCTAACCTTACCGGCGAAGGCAGATTTCCAAGATCTAAACAGAGTTAAAATTTCTGCAACCAACGGGGAAAATGATAATCCTTACCTTCTTCGGGGACAAGATAGAATACTCTCTCCTTGAGACTTTCAGTGGTGGTTGCATCGCTGGAGCCAGGACCTACGAGGATAGGGCGAAAAGTTACAATAATGTAGGCCTGACTCTCTCGTATCTTTCCACCCGGACGTATGGTCCAGCGATAAATTGGCTTTTGGAATCCCGAGATCGATGATTGTGACTTGTTTTGCTCTACATCCTTGTTGAGAACCAGACAGAATGGACACTTTTGAGATGCCGACAGGCTTAACTCGTCACGGTTGGTGTGGTGATAACCCTGTGGCTTCTGGGATTGCAGTATGTTCGTGACGCAAAAGTCACAAACTTTTGGCTCGTGTGTCATAATTTTACAGCGCTCGCGGCTCTGTTCCTCTTCTTTCTCTTATGCCTTGTGGTGAGTGGTATTATAGAGAGGTTGACAACCATAGAAAGCGGGGTAGGGATCATATGACTGGTGGTTTAAGGGGAGTAATATTTTAATTTTGCAGCACCGTACCCACACAGCCCGGTTACCAAGCAGATATCTCCAAGGCAGCCTGCTGTTGCCCAAGGATTACTAAGCATCATCGCCGTTAGATGATCAATCAAAGGTTCTTGTCAAGTTGATTGAGGTGAATTGAGATAGGTTGATATAGATCTTGTGAAGGAGTGCTATTAAGGGTAATATTAACAACAACAAGAGAGGGCCTGCTTGTCGATACATTATTGACGAAGAGGCTCAGAAATACATGCAATCGTCTTATGCGCCACTTGTAGATAGGGTATCTTCTCTGATGCCCTCTCTTAGATCTCCCTAGAGAATCTAAGAAGTGTAGGATCGATCCCCTTTATTAGTCCGGGTCGATACCAAGACCGCAAAGCTAGAATCTTGTCGACTATGTCACAGAGAAGTGGATCTATAAAGATCCCAATTGGTGCGTGGGATCGGCTGAACAATAGACCGAATGATCTTATGTATAAATAGGTAGTTTATTCATTAGTTACGGGTTTAGAACTTAGACTCGGGATCGTCTGAATCCATATCTACGAGATCGTTTCTAAGAATAGCACTGGTAGCCTTCCTTTCAATTGGTCGCTCTCCATGCCACTACGAGAGATGTTGTTTATGTCACAACCCCATGACATGAAAACAAAGAAGTTCTTAAATATAGTAATAGTTAGTTACGAGGTTTGCAACAACTTTATTCATCAGCAAATGTCATATCATACCCCCATACTAGCAGTCCTGACAGTTTAGGCGTAGAATTCGACGAAATGATTGTGTAGCTGGAGCTTTAGGACGGGGAACACTAAACATTGATTGATTCGAGGTATCCCTGAAGATACAGCCCGGAATTCTTGTGTTAGCAAATCAGTAGACACTGGAATAGCTCCTCGCCTTCCTCCTCTTGAACATAGTTTCCCATGAATTCCAAGTCCGGTCGTGGACCATATACCTGGAATGATTACTTGCGCGAGTTCAAAGCCGTAAGCTCCCCTGTCACAGAGAAGTGGGTTTATCCAGATCTCCTCTAGTGTAAATAGATCGGCTTAATAATAGTCTAAGTAATCTTATATATAAATAAGTAGTTTTTTATATAGATTATATATTTAAAATTTAAATTTTAGATTATTTAAATATATTATTAGCAAATTGCTTTTATATATAATACTAGATTTATTTTTTTAATTAATTACTTTTTACTTTTTTATAAAAATTATAAGCTTAATTTATTATAAAAATTAATATTATTATTTTTTTTAAGCAAGTATTAAATAATAAACGTTTTATTGCTTTNAAANCAGGCTATCTTAATTATTAAAGCTTAGCTAATTTAAAAAATACTTTATTAGCTTAAAAAACTTTTAAATAAGTAAAGTTACTTACAAATAAATAAAACTTATAATAGCGTATAATCTTTTATATAAAAAAGTATTAGCGCTATAATAGTAGGTTATATAACGCAAAATAAAAAGTATATAATATAACAAAATTAGAAAAATAACTACTTATAAAAAAAAAARGCTAAAAAATAGGCTAAATAGCGTAAGCTTTAATAAAAATAGCTAAAAAACGTATTTTTTAATAAAAAGTAGCTAAATTATATAAAAACGGAATATTATTATAAGTAGTATAATTAGTAAGTAAAAAACCAAAAAATTAAAAAAATATCTAAAGATATTAATAAAAAATTAGGTAGTTTTCTTTTATTTTTTTAATAAATATAGCTTTTTATATAAATCTCTATATAGAGTTATATATAAAAGTAAAATAACAGACTATACTAAATTAGGTAATAAGCTTTTGCTAATAGCCCTTGTTAATTCCCCTTGTTGTGTAAAGCAAACTAACATTTCTGATCCCGGAGGAGGTGTATGGTCATACAATGGAGCGAAATATGATATGACTACATTAGCGCGNAGGGNGGGGTCTGTAGGGGACGATCACAGTGACCATTTCTGACTTGGTGACCATTTTCTGCCAGGCGGGACAGTCTTTTTATTGTAGGACGCTCACAGTGATCATTTTGTATACAAAACTGTCTTTTGCGCAAAAGTTGTCCCCAACCTAAAATGATTTCTGCCGCAGAGACGGTCAGAGACGGCCTGTGACCGTCACAGCTACCAAAATAATCCCAGGCAGTCAATACAGTCCTAACCAGCTAATAGTCCTAGCCATACCCTAGTTAGCAGGCTAAGTAGGCTACGCAACCTGCCTCCCCCTCCTTCTCTATAACCCTCTGTAACCCCTACGCCTAGCTAGCCAGCCAGTCTGCAACTGCAATTGCAACTGCAATCGCAACTTCTACTTTAAAACGAGGCCTTATAATTGATAATAATAAGCGGAGTCTTTTATACGTAGCCTTCGTAGCGTAGCCGTAATGTCTCTGTAATCGTAAACCGTAGACTGTAGTTCGAATCCGACTGTAACCGTAACACCTAAAAATAATGTAACCGTAACAGTATTCTAGTACCGAAAAAAAAAAGAAAAAAGGAAAAARGAAAAAAAGAAAAAAGAAAAAAAGAAAAAGAAAAAAAAACGGGATAAACGAATATTTCTTTTGCCGAATCTACGGGTAGGTGGTGACGATCACTGTGATCGTCTTTATTTTAAAAATCATTTTCGGCGGCCGTGACCATGTTTGGTCGGCAACTATTTCGGCCGGAAGACTATCAAGAGAACAGCATACCGCCAAGACCATTTTCAAAGCCTGTGACAGTCACTGTGATCGTCCCCTATAGACCCCCCCTCGCGCTAATGTAGTTATGTAGGTACCCAAGGTAAACAGAGACCCAGGTACACTAGTGTACCTACGTGTCATATCTCCATTTATGCTCTCGTTTGCTGTCACTCGGCCTGTGTCAATTGTGTCAACGGCCTGTGTCGATGGGTCGGCGGCAACAAGGACAAAGTGCCACCTGTAACGATAAGCATAGTACCGCCGCACACTACACACTGCACACTGCGTATGAAGAAGATATTTTTACCGAGGACCGGCTGCGTTGGTATTTATCGTTGTGACTGTCACACGGCAACCCTCAATTAGCATCGGCAGACTTGCTGAGGTAGACTAAGTTGTAATGTACACAGTGCCCGAACAACAGACCGAGGTGATCGACCTCGAAATTAGCCCACTTACCGACAAGTGTGGTGTAGCCTACTGATATCTCTCTCTGAAATGAGTAGTGTACAGTGCCCCGGCTCAGGCTTTGAGTTTTTGATTCACAATACATGCACCAAGAATGCCAACTCGGTTGCGTACTAGCAACAGATCTCATGGGCAGATCATGGAATTCACTATTTGCGGCCTACCTAGGGTAGTCTGGTTCTTGTGCCGTACAGACGTGTCTATTTTAGTATACCTAAGCCCTGCCTCCATTGCGACTGCTGCCCCGATACCCTGATATTACAGTATGTATATATGCAGTGTGCTTTTGTCATCTGAAAAGGCCCAGAGAAAGACACTTGATAGACAGGAGAATAAACCCGAGGTTAGCCTCATATCTAATAGGCATGCTATTTTACTTTGTAGGTATGACAACTCTAGCGTTTCTTTCTCTGCTTTGGATCAGGCTCAATATCTAGGTAGGTAAGCTAAGTGCTCAGGGACTTGTCGACTTGACCATATAGGCCGCCGTCGAGGATGAGATTCTCATTATCATCCAAATCATCTTGAACCCGCCGCCACTTCGTAGTATTCGCTTTGCGGCCCTCCTGAGCAAGCCCTTTACCCTTGACGTCAAACACGGGCTTGATTAAACCGCCGAGCAGAGGATTCTTGCTAAAGGTACCACTACCCCCACCACGATTATCCCTTGCCTCGTCTATGATCGTGCCGCTATCGTTGGCAGACCCTTCATCGGGGCTCTCAGGCCGCTCGATAGGCGCCATTTTTCGTACAACCTTACCGCCGACTAGATCGATACTGATCACCTGTCGGCGTTTCTCATAATCTGGACGAGCGTTCCATTCCATTTCTCTTAGGACCTTTTGTTGTCGCTTGAGCTCCTGGGCGCGTTCTTCGGGTGTTGCCCACTACAAGAGCTGTGGTCAATGATTGCGAACAAATTGTGTTTGTGCCGCGGTACTCCAGGGGGTCTTGGCCGGTAGCGGATATTCGAGGGTGGGAGGGGTTGGTGTTCCAAGAATCTCAGAATAGAAAGCAGTGACTCTAATGATGACTTACAATATTCCCATATCCCCCAACCACTGCCCCGCTAACATCGAAGTCGGCAGCTTCGTCCCTCACGGTAGTCCTACGTGCATTTTGTGCTTGGAAACCGAGCAGTCGATCTCGGTGCTCTAGGGCCTTAGCCTCCGCGTTGCTCGTTGTGGCGTGGTCTTCTTTCGGCTTTGAAAATGGTGCTGGCATCTTAGATACTTCAGCCCGTTTATGGGCTTGGCGATCAACTTCCATCCCAAGCGTCAGTAATTATATTCCGAGTCCAATGGACACATTTCTTCACCCTCTGAATGAGATTGCTATAAAATTAGAGTTAATTGTACTTACTAGCCATCTTTTCTCTGCCGCGTTCATCTCGTAGCTCTCGGATCATGGATTGAACGTCCGCCGAGCTTAGAAGCGGCGTACCGCAGAATGTACAGGGGCCAAGACCTTCCTTGACGCATATGACTTTACCACAATTGAGACAATTGGGGGCAGATACCAGTAGGGGATGCCGGGCAGCTACACAGTTGCATTTTCGTAGAGTAGCGTCGGTTGTTTGGGATGGGTTGGTGGTCATTTCAAGAGCGCGGATGGCATCATCGAGATCTGACAATGCAGTAGAGGCACCATGCATAGCAGTTCCGCCTGATATATGAACTTTAGCCTTGGGCCCTGGTGTTGAAGACCGCGACCCAGGCGTTGATTTTGATTTGGAAAGAGGTAGGTCTGATATCAATTGTCCTTGTCCAGGGCGAGAAGATTTCGAGGCAAGCGGTGGTGTTGCGGATTGGCGAGGGATGGTCTTCACTGTTGTTGAAGCAACTGTCGGAGCCACGGTAGGGCTAGGCCGTCGGGCGACGTAATCCATATCAACATTCTTTTTGTTGTATACGGTACCGGGAGGAGGCTCGGATTCGAACACTCTTCGTGGTGTAGGTGTGTGCAGTGGTGCCTTTTTCTTCTTCTTGGATTGCCCCTTGTTGGATTTGGGCACTGGATCGGGTGCGGATTGACGACTATTGGCGCCGGAATCAGAAATAGATGTAGCAGCAGCAGCTGAGCTCGGCTGAGGGTCTTGTCTCTTTGAGTTGAACGAGGCAATGAAATCGACGGCTTCCGGCGAGTCACCCAACAAGTTGTGCAAATGGTCCGCAGCCTCTGATTTTGACAAGGTTGCGGCATAATTGAGAACCTGTTCCAACTCGTCATGCGGAAGGGGTAGAAGTCTGGCGAGATGTATTGTCAACATAATGTCAATGGGAATATGTATTATCAGTATTAGCTGTGTTTGGTCAATGTAATGTGTTTTGGTTTGCCAGAAGAACACAGGTGACTCTGCCAATGAGTTACCGGTCGTCCCTCAACAAGAAGTGCTAGGTATGGCGATCTATATAAATTTTACTATGGTTATGTGTATTTATTGGATCTGGGTTCTTATTGCAGACGAAGTATTTCAAAGCCCACCGGCGAGGACTCATAGATGTATATTCGCGCCACAAACATTACCTTTGCGCACCTACCTAGTGTAACCTTGTGGGTCACATTGTGATGCTTATATAAATATGACGTCTGGATGAACTCTTATGCAAAGGGTGCTAGTAGGTACATAAGATTCTCTACTGCAGCTTATAAATTGAGCTGTGCATTGAGTTCAAATACCTATGTAAACAGAGTTGCTATTCTATTTATTGGATGTTTCGACTTCAAGCAATGATTTGACAGGCAGTTCCAAGGTTGTACTTTCAGATCAATTGGTAGGTTCTAGGACCTACAGTAGGTCTAGGAGGTAGGTACCTTAGGTACCTACCTAGGTGGGTCCTAACCTACCTGATACCTACCTATGCATGTGGTTATGAGAATAGCTCGCTGCAATGCATATTAAGCCGTGTACGTACCTCCCCCGCGCTTCCCCTCCCCCCAATCTGTGCTGTGCTTCCAGGGTAGATTAAGGACTAGATCTAGATGAACAGTCGATGGGCATTTTCCATTTGAACCGCGTCATTTCTGCTACCCTGATATATCGAGGAACCTAAGTACATATATCCTTTTTTTTTTTTTTAAGACTGCTGCTCTTTGAGACCCGTCAGTCGACTCCTTTCCTAGAGCGGGTTTGTAATACCACCATTATCTAAGACGACGGTAACCGTGGAAATCATAAACCCCTTAAACCGCACCGTCGTGGTGCGGTCGAATCAATCTTGTAGTAGAAGTTGTGAGGTGAAGCGTGCACTACCGGCTGAAACACGATGGGTCATAGTATCGATCCATGTGATCATTTCATCCCGACTGTCTGTATGGTATACTACATGCGTAAGACGACCGTATCCCTTGAAAATGAATGAACGACAAGTAACTAGTCTACCGGGCTTGTTGCTAGCGATATGCTGGCATCTACGGACATATAGGCCGAAAGGTACGGCGGAGTATGTAGGGATGACCCTATGAACAGGTGCGCATCTCATCCGACCTTCAATTCGCACGAGGATAAGCTTGAGCCGTCTCACTCCACATCCCTCATCATCACCGGGTCGCTTGTTTCAAAGGCACACAACTATTTAAGAGATGTGCAATGAGATGAGTATGAAAACATGCTGCAAAGAGACAATGCTTGAGACAACCTAGAAACAACCATGACCACATTCCCGAGCTGTTCGAGGCGTCATAGCTGACTCGATCTAGATATCATTACGACTGCCCGGCAACCAAACTTGGCACCCCACATATTCAGTATCGAAGAGCAAAGCAAACATTGTATTGTAACATATAAGAACCCCAACCTCTCAGGTTTCTTAACCCGAGATGTGGTTCTGGTAATACCCAAGGACCACTTTCTCGGTGTAGATGTGCACCTATCCCCACAGCGAACCACTGTACCAATAGTGTATGCGGAGACGTGGAGAAACGTCCGCAGGCTAGCCTCGTTACCCTCGATTTGGGTCTAGATGGACAAGTGAGGCCCTAAGTAAGTGATGGTGCATGCTCCGCCCTCGCTCCTCCAACTAATTAGGTATGAAACCAGGGACTTGAAGTATCCAAATCAGTCTCCAAGGCTTAACGGCAATTGGGCAGGCAGCTAGAGGTAGAGGCAGGTAGATTTATGTGTTTGTAAGTCAACGTTACATGCATGTAACATCAACATAACATGTTGGACTCAACACGCAATATCCCAGTCCTATCATTAGATTGATTGACACAAGTCTATACGCAGTATGCAGGCACTCCCTGCTTGCCTGCGCATTGGTTGCCGAGACTAGCCAGCAATGGCAAAATTATCGTCATATAACACCTTTAACCAACCCTTGGCGGGCATCCCTGGGGGTAGAAGAACGAAGATCACGGCTGTGTCATCAACCGAGCATTTTATTTTTGTCAGCGATTCCAAAATAAGCCACGACACTCATCCGTTTCACTATGGCTTATTTTCTAGGGCAGATTATTCTCTTCTCAAGATGGCCGTTGCATTGTCTGCTATGATCACGTTCATGGTGTTCACTCACACCGTCCTAGCACATCGCCAACCTCAAATACCTTGGGAGAAATATGGCGTCAGGGGGACCTCATTTCTCGACCACGAGGATGCCATATCCGGCTTTATGGGTCGTGGTTTCCTGAGGGAAAACATCCCCTACATTGACATCCCGGACGAGCTCATCCAGGATGTCTACTATTACAGGTGGACGTCACTACAGCGAAATCTTCGCTATGTGACTGCTGGGACAGGCTATATGTGTACTGAGTTTGTGCACCCCGTTGGTTATGCCCAGGCCTTCGGGACCATTGATGCCGCTGCCGGCCATCAAATTGATGAGGCAAGGTGGCTAAGGAATACGGCCTACGCCGATGACTACATCCAACTCTACACCAGGGGCCCTGCTGATCCGCTTCAGTATACTCAGTGGATCTTAGACGCCACGAGCCGTCGCGCCATGGTGACGGGCGATAGTGAATTCCTAGCTTCTCAATTGCATGACATGGTTCGTGTGTGGGGATTGTGGGATCCCTATTTCGATTCAACTGTCGGATTATATTACTATCAACCGGTTTGGGATGCCCAAGAACTGTCTCTGCCAGGTTTTATAGCCGATCCGGAAAATAAGGATTGGATCTTGAGGAAAGATGGCCCCGATACATACCGGCCGAGTCATAAGTGAGTCTCGTCTATCATACACTACGAAACAAGTGCTTGCCACTTGTTGCCTCTCTCAAACTGTATAGTTCTTTTTACTTTTGCAATCACATACGAGAAGGAATTAACGCTGTATCATGCAGTGCCTACATGGTTGCGAATGCTAGGGCCATCGCGAGGGCTGCCAATATTGCCCACGATGATCTCACTTCATCGAATTTTTCAAAAATCGCCGATGAACTAGAAGCGGCCATGTATGAGTTATTATGGGCTCCCGAACAGGAATTCTTTGTATGTGATTATTTGAGTTGATATCGTAGTTAGGCGTAGATTGCTTGACATCCCCTCCCATTCCTAATAGCTTATGCTAACATCGTTTCCACCTCAGATGGATATCATCCGCCCTGGCAATCCTAAGTTAACCCGTCTAACAGGCCGCGAGCAAGTCGGATTATTTCCTTATCGGTTTGGCATCGGCCTGGAGAAGAGCTACGCTCAACCAGCTCTAGATACTATGTTTGATCCTATAGGTTTTCTTGCGCCCTACGGTCCTCCTACTTTAGAAATTCGTGACCCGTGGTTTGCAGCTACGAAGCCTGACCCAGATTACTGTAAGCTATCCATGCCATGCATTATGCTGTCAGTATATCGTGTAAAGAATAAAATTGACGGTTGATAGGTTGCTGGTGGAATGGGATGTCCTGGCCTTACTCTACTAGCCACACTCTTAAATCGCTGGCAGCAATCTACCGGTCAGGTGTGACCAACGCTACCGCAGAGCAGTATTATCAGTATCTGTACACTTATGCACGGACTCAGCAGAAGGATGGCATGCCTTATGTCGCCGAATCCCATTCTCCGTTCGACGGTGTCTGGAGCGCAGATAGTCGTAACCACTCGGAGCATTATGACCATTCAACTAATAACGAGTCAGTAATCCCGCGATATTCTCATACCCCTCTTAACGTCGGATGGTTCCAAGTGCCCATCTACACACACATTCTATTCCGACATACCATAGCATATGCACCAGTCGATTGGTACTGACTCGCGGTATCCCAGTGATGTTATCACCGGACTCCTAGGCATAATACCGCAGCCGGATGACACTCTCCACATCGCGCCCATTGTACCGAGTAATTGGACGTACTTTGCTCTCGAGAATCTACCCTACCACGGACATCTCGTCACGGTTTTATACGACAAGGATGGGTCAAGGTATAATGCGGGGCCGGGATTGGCCGTCTACGTCGACGGGGAAATGATACACCAGGGAGAAGATCAATCTGCCATAGTTCCGATCCCACCGCCCATAATCCCTCAAGAGGAGAAGCCGATCAACATTGCAGCGAATCCCGATGGCCCGGGCCAATACCCCATGGTGAACGCCACTTTCACGTATCCGGGTGACTACACCTACAAAGCCATTGACGGAGTAGTCTACTACGATCGGGTGCCTGACAATCGATGGACAGACTATACATCACCCAATCCGAATGACACACTCACTGTCCATTTTGCACGGCCGCACAACGTGTCGTCGGTCACGCTCGCTCTCTTTTCCGACATTTCGCGAGGCGGGCGCGTAGACTTACCGAGGGTTATCGAGATATACGGCTCATCAGGGCACATAACGACGGTAGATTCGAGCACGAAACTCGTGCCAAATGATGAAAATGAGATTGGCTTCGATACGGTAGAGACGACGTTTGTGGCAGTCAACATGTACCGGCGCTCAGCCACGACGTGGGTTGGGGTCTGCGAGCTCGAGGTCTGGACACCACCACCGACAGGGCCAACGTATTTTGCCGTAGACGCACACCTCACAGGGGCAACCACGCAGGTCTTGTTTGACACATGGTCAACGGCAACGAGTAATGGCGCGGTTGTTGGCGGTGTTGGGGCTGACAGCAATGTAGCCTTTGCAGGTATCAAGTCGGACGGCGGTTCGACGCGTCTAGCACTCAGTTATGCGAGCACAGGTAATTCTGCTGTTAACATTAGTGTCGAGGTGAATCAGACGCCACAGACAGTCATTGATTTAATACCTACGCAAGGTAGATATGCGACCGTTGTAGCGGACATCACGTTGGCTAAGGGGAAGAATTATGTGAGCTTAAGAGGTGGCTCGGATAAGGTGGACATTCTCTATGAAACAGTGAGGATAGATTAAGTAAACAGGGAGAAAAGGGAAGATAGGACATGCAGCTTGATGTCGATAATATCACCAAATAATATCGCCATTTAATACAAAGCTAAACCTAGACGGGAATAAGCACAAAGGCCATATTTCCCCTCGTCCTTCGTCCTTCGTTCCTCGTCCCTCGTGCCTCGTGGTCTGGAAGCAACCCCCACTTCTGGCTTCCTCTTAACCGAATACCGACCTTGACTGGACCGACCTGGCTGGACTGACCTGACTGGACACTCACTACCACCTTGGTGCGCTGTAACCAGGTGTAACGGCGTCGGTAACATGGATTACATGGATTATTATTCTCGCAAAACTTCAATAAACACTCAACCTTCTGACCTCTTTTTTTTTCCCACCTTCATCATTTCTCCCCCCCCCTCTCCAAATCCCCTCTTGACCCACTACGAGGCGTCTCTTCCCTCAATTGTCCATCGTCAATCGTGACCATTTGATCCCCATCATAATGTTTGCCGCACGAGCTGTTTTCGCCGCCGGCCAGCGCCGAGCTTTCTCAGCCTCCGCCCGCAACGTAAGTTCACCATCCTATTCCCTGCCAACCGTCCTCACACCCATCTCCCCCCTCCCCCTTTGGTTCTATAGCGGCGCACTCTCCAGCAGCACTCTCCAAACGACCAATTACTCACTCTGAGGCCACTTGTTGGCGTTCATAGCTCTCCAAGGTTACAGTCCTCGGTGCTGCCGGTGGTATCGGTCAGCCTCTGTCACTTTTGTTGAAGCTCAACCCCAGAGTCACCGAACTCGCTCTGTACGATATCCGCGGCGGTCCCGGTGCGTATTGTCATTCACTTGACCCTCAATTCCTAGTCACGGCCATTATGACCTCGATTCTCTAACGCAGGCCTCTTTCTATAGGTGTCGCTGCCGACGTCTCGCACGTCAACACCAAGAGCAACGTCAAGGGCTACGAGCCCACAGCCGCCGGCCTCGCCGAAGCCCTCAAGGGTAGCGATGTCGTCGTCATCCCTGCCGGTGTCCCCCGCAAGCCCGGCATGACCCGTGATGATCTCTTCAACACAAATGCCTCCATCGTCCGCGATCTCGCCAAGGCCTGCGCTGAGTCCTGCCCCGAGGCCAACCTTCTCATCATCTCAAACCCCGTCAACTCCACCGTCCCCATCTGCGCCGAGGTTTTCAAGGCCCGTGGTGTCTACAACCCCAAGCGCCTCTTCGGTGTCACTACCCTTGACGTTGTCCGTGCTAGCCGATTCGTCAGCGAGATCAAGGGTACCGACCCCGCCGACGAGAAAATCACCGTTGTTGGTGGCCATTCCGGCGTCACCATCGTCCCTCTATTCAGCCAGAGCAGCCACCCCGACCTGAGCTCCAACGCCGAGCTCGTCAACCGTGTTCAGTTTGGCGGTGACGAGGTCGTCAAGGCCAAGGACGGTGCCGGCTCTGCTACTCTCTCCATGGCCATGGCCGGCGCCCGCATGGCCGATGCTGTGCTCCGTGCCGCCCAGGGCGAGAAGGGCGTCGTCGAGCCCTCCTTCGTCGACAGCCCTCTCTACAAGGACCAGGGTATCGACTTCTTTGCGTCCAAGGTTGAGCTGGGCCCTAATGGTGTTGAGAAGATCCTCCCCGTCGGTGCCGTCGACGCCAACGAGGAGAAGCTTATTGAGGCCTGCCTAACTGATCTGAAGAAGAACATTGCCAAGGGAGTTGCATTTGCTGCTGCCAACCCCGCTAAATAAACAATTTCATGTACGTTTGAGAAGCATCATAGCGGGGCGTCTCTTGAGATAGACTCGTGAAATTCAAAATTGGGAACGGGCAACTGGTCGGTGTTTGGATGGGATGGTCTGCCTTGACGTTTGTCATAGACTCGATGGCCCTCGATGGATGCTACCGGTCATCGCTCGTTCCTTGGGGAACTTGATAGAAACTCAATCTCAAGCTTCGAACTTGGGAACTGTATGATAGAGGAATACAAAGACCACTGTGATGACTCTTTTTCTTCTTCCATTGATAATGGCGGTGTTCGTTCAACATAGCAAAGCTATTCTAAACCTAGTTTATTATACCTAACTTCCCTTCCCATCCCATGAGTCAATCAACTAGGTATCTGAGGCAGGTGAGTTCTGCATTTGCACATCCTTTCATGGATATCACGAGAACAGCCTCCCTACTGCCCACTGGTATTCCGACGACTCCGAATCGCCTCGGCCTTCCCCACAATTGCCTCGAGTGCCCCTACGAGTCCAGCCTCATCGTAGCACAACATGCCGTCTACCCGGCGCCCGTACACACGAACACAATTCACACCGAGGGCAGCCAGCTCTGTCTTGTTGACTTTTGGAACCCCTTCTCCTTCGAGGTAGAGCAGATGCGTTACATATTTCCGCACCTCGTTCACGTCCTCTCTATGATGATGGATCCCGGCTGCCTCGGCAGTCGCATTGGCGCCGTCGCCGCGGCTATGCGGCCCGGTGACGAAATGCCCCTGGCTCTCGGCGCAGGCACGTACGATAGCGCGCACAAAATCGGTCGCTGTCAGCGGAGTGCTGCTAGGGCCCGTCTCGCGATCCAAGGTAGAGTTGAGGATGAGAATCTTCTGCTGTGCCGGCGATGAGAGAGCGGAGATGGCCTGCCCCACACCCCGGAGAATGAGACTGGGTATTAAGGAAGTGTACAGCGACCCGATGCTGTAGATTATGCTGATCGAGTGAGAGATGGCGGCCACGACCTTGGGGTTCGAGACCGGGTAGATCTCGTGCCCGTACGGGTTTATGTACCAGATTCGCGATATGCGCGCGGGCAGGTCGTTGTTGGTGTGTGGAGATGAGGCGGATTTGCTAAAGGTTAGGTACGGCTTGCGTAGAGAGGGTAATGACCCCGGAAGCGTGGCGTCTTCTATTCGGTCGTGAGCCTCGGTTTCGCGGAGGACATGTTCGGGGTCATCTTGGAGGGGGTTGAGTCGCGGTGTTGTGGACGTTGTTCTGATCGTGGGAGTCAGCGCTGGGCTTGAAGAGGTGAGATTGGGAGTAAACAGGGGAGAAGGGCCTTCTGATATCACTGTCGCCGTGTCGGGTAGGCTTGTCGGTGCTGAAGGGTGGGATATGGCGTTCTGGCCCGTGATTTGAGACCCGTCTTCTAAACCTGCGCTGATGTGGTGTGTGAAGTTACTGTTAATAGCGGGCAGTGTTGCCACTGTTGACGGCACTGCACAGATCGTCGATAATAGATATATGGCCGACTCTAGAGACCCTGTAAAGAGTCTTGCTCTATTTTAATGCGTTAGAATGAGTACACTGATTGCTAGGGGTTCTTAGGCACATGGAAAAGGGGCAGGGTAGGGAGACGAAGGGGTGGGGGGCTGAATGCAACAGAGAGTAAAATCTAAGCCGAAAGAAATGTCACGACTATCGTCCATCGCCTGTTGCCTACATTGTTCTGTCTCAACCTTGCGACATGCCTAATCTAGTAGAAATGATTCAAAGGATTAGATATCACGGAAGACGTAGGAGACACAACATACCCAGTCAAGAACAAATTTCCAATGCTGGCCTTAGCAAAATTAAATACGGAGCTAGGCCTCGCCCGTTTCACGATCTCCATGTTCATGTGGTTGAATATAGAGCGGATGAGCTCGCGCTTCTCGCTGTTTATATCAATCCACCGCTCGTGGCGCCCCTCAACTATGTCTAGCCATTCCGACCGAGCGGTACACGGATCCGAGGAGAGACGGTGGTTGAAGAGGGATTTCAAAGAGGCACTTTCTGCGTCCGCCTTGGACGGCGGTATTAAACGGACTAACCGACCTATGCTTTTTTCTTAGGATTTTTTTTTATTTTGCATGGTGAGCTTCACTTGATATTTCAGACCATGCCCGGCCGGCATTGGCCTAAGGATGAGCAGAAGAATAAAACGAGGCGACCATGAACAAAAACGTACTGCGTACATCCCCAATACCTGTGTCGTTCTATGTGAGCAAATGGTCGACTGGGATTGGCAGAAAATAAATATATGAAAACATGCTCCTGTGCAAGGCCACATTCATTAAGGATGTGATATTAGTTGTACATAAGTTAGCTGGAGCTGGTTAAGGAACGAATGAATATAATCTGATTACCTGGCCCCCCAAAAACGCGGATCAACTCAGAAGAGCTGCCACCATTATCACTGATTGGTATGACGTATTGTAGTGAGCAGTCTCGGCTCCTCCGTAGGTTCTCGAACACATCTACTAGGCTGTTCGTTGCTGTCCCGCCTCCGAAGACGACGATGCCTCGTGGTGGTCTAGGGATGTCCATTCTTACTTCCTATTCCTTCTACTGAATCTGCTTGCGTGAGCGGTAATGGGAATAAGGCGTGATGAGAGAAATTGGCTGACGAAGGCAGATATACACACACCTACAGCCGTCGGCTCAGTTATTGCACATCACCAAAAAATGGGCACCTATGTAGCTATGTAGGTAGCGGGGGCCAAGCCAAGTGCCAACACCTGGAAACATTGCTCCACTATCCATGGTCTTTTGGTCGTCTTTGGTCGTCCTTGGTCGTCCTTGGTCGTCGTCCTGGTCATGATGTAGCACCTAGCTAGGCTTGTTGTTCCGTTAAGAGAAGGGTAGAATCGATTACGCCCAGTAGAAGATAAATAGCGCCGACACTTCTAGTCTAAAATATAGGTGCTCTACTTCTAGAATATACATATACCTTTATATCTCAACCCACTCCTTCATCACCTTGTTTTCTCCGTTACGCATAGATATACAAAGTAAGCCTAGCCCGCTGATAATAATAATCTGTCGTGTACCAGATTTACCGGTTACCCCCAGCCCAATCCTGAATTTTCCGTCTTCGTTCTTCCACCTTCCTTTCAAACTCCTCTACCTTCAACAACCGCTTCCTCTCTTCTTCGGCATCCTTTGCTGCCTGCTCGACCGCTTTACGCGCCCGCTCACGCTCCAGCTGATCAGGCCGTCGAATGGCGATGTCGCGCGGGCGATAATCGCTAAACAGTCGCTTGAGTACCACTTCAATCACCCAACAACCCACATAGTCAAGAACCATAACAGCCGTCATTGTCGTCTTGAACTCATCGCTAAACTTGACTAGCTTCATCTGTTCATTGATCTCGGGAATAAACTCGGTTGAGCAAGAAAAGGCAATAGCGGTAACACCGATAATCCCGTAAAACATGCCCCTGTTCTCTGAGAGCGACTCTCGGAAAGGTCTACCCTGGTAGTTAACTGCAAACGTGGAAATTTGTTGAATAAGTTGTAGGAGGTAGACGGCGCTATTCAACAACGAAGGTTGGAATTCTGCTTCCAAATCAATCATCTCGGAGCGTCTGGGCGGAACGGTTAGTGGGCCGACTAAAGGATAGGTAATTTGCAAACTAAGGAGGGGAAACTTACGGCTCGAGTCTGTCACAAAATCGAGCAATATAAATAAGGGTAACGATATGTACAGCGAATTGACCTAGAATCGAACCAATAATGTAAAAGTTGAAGATGTTTGGCTGGGGTCGCTCTTTCGAGAGTCCCTCGACAGACTTGGCCCGGGAGATGGATAGAAAGCAGACACTCATGAGCATGCCGCTGATTGTGATCTGGCCGTCTCCAAATTTTATGCCTTCTAGATAAAGGACGCTCAGGCTGTAGGCGCTGATCAAACAGTTGAGGGCTAGAATCTTGTACATTTGTATAGTGGCAACGAGCGTACAACGGCCCTGGCGAATAATGTTGGGGATGGCGATGACGTTCCGTAACTTGCTTGTGAAGGGTGCAGCAACAGACGCATCTCCAAGTTTCAGTGTTGGTGGTTCATCGTCGCCCATCTCTTGCTCCATCATGGCGCTAGTCATCTTATCGGCGAACCCTGCGGCCTTATTCATCGAATTCTGTTGTTTAGATGTACGAGTATCAGCCTCGGGGGGTTGCTGAATAGTAGTAGCGGAAGCGAGGCCCTCAGAACTAATGCTATTCAGTTTGGCATACTCCTCGACCGTGACACCCTTCCTTTGTGCCTCTCGCTCGATCGCTTTTTGGTAATGGGGGTTAGAGGGACTAGGAGGATATAAATGAGCGATCATGACGGGCACGGGGGGTGCAGGTTGGTTGAATCTTTTCATAAGATCGATTTGTTTCTGGTAGAGCTCCTTCATCTTAGTGTTGCGCGAGTGTTCGGCGATCCTATTCAAGTCATCCTGCGTTCCGTTGAGCAAAGCGACACCAATATGTGCCTGTTTCAAGGCACCAACGTCATTAGTACCATCGCCAGCCATAAGAGTAAAATAGCCCATATCCTTAAGACCGAGAAGAATTTCTTCTTTCTGCTTGGGAGAGACACGGGCGTATACCCATGTGTGACGTAACAAGGATTGCCACACACTGATATTATCCTTGAATTGGGCCAAGGCATATCCGGTAACGCAAATATCTTTAGACTTGATAATTTTCGGATCGATAGGTTTAGATGGGTCAACCTCAATATTGATCTGGTCATCCACACTACGCCAGATGAGCCTCTGACCCCCGTCGTTCTTCTCGGGGGCATCCAATATTAGCACATCTCGATCGACTATTTCAACCTCACGCGCGACATGAACGGCTGTAAGTGGGTTGTCTCCAGTAATCATAACCACTCGATGGCTACTCTCGTTCAGCATTTGGACGGCCTGCTTTGCGTCATCCTTCAAAGGGCATTGGAGGACCAGGAACCCGGCAAAAGTCAGGTCGGCCTCGACAGCCTCTCGTTTTAAATCGTTGATCCTGGCTGAGCCGAGTTCACTGTCGACGGTCAATTGTTTATAGGCGAGAGCGAGCACACGAGACCCCCGTCGAGTGAAGTACTTGTACGTCTCTTCATAGTCTTCCGGTATTGTTAGTAACATTTTCATGATGGTTTCCGGAGCCCCCTTGACGCCAACAAAAGTACCCCGCATCTTCTGACCTGTCCTTGAATCCACAGAGTTCACAGTAGCCACGGAGCTCTGACGCTTCAGGGCCGAGGAGAACTGGAAACGGCGTTTGATTTGGACAGTTCCAGCTGTGCCCCGAACGGAGGCAGTAGCCTTAGCAGCTAGGATATCGTTCTTGCCTAGACTCCATCCAAGGGCATTGAGAGTTGCCTTTTCCATAGGATCACCAACGACTTCGCCTTCATCAAGTTTAACAAGGGCGTGAGCCGTCGCAAGCACAAGGATTGTCGCCATGCCGGCTTCTTTGACGGCAGTCATGCGGCTGTGAGCGCCGCTGATCTCTCGCGGCGTGTTGGTACCGTCACGGCCTAGCCCTAGACCTGCGATACCTTCGACAACAAGATCTTCCCCGGTCAAAGTACCAGTCTTGTCAAAGCAGGCCACGTCAATACGGCCAGCGAAGGGAATGCGGAAAGGCTCGGTACAGAATATGGCAAACTTAGCCAGGGCGGCAAGACTCGTGTTAACGGCAAGGCTAAGTTCCATAGGTAATTCAGGAGGGACTACACTAGTCACGATCAAGATGCAATCGAGAAGTAGCTTCGATCGCTTGCGATCTTTCTTGACACCTTCGTCCCACACGTACCAGGAAGCCGCCAGGGCAAATATCAAGAGAAACAAGATAAAAAGAAGGGCCTCGCGATTATTTGCTGAGACTCGCTCGGTCGAATAGATCATAGTGCGGACAAGGCTACCCTGCGACGTCTCAAATCCAGTTTTCATAACAACAGCCATGACACCACTGTCCGGTGGGATGGGGATACCAGAGGCAAGCTTAGGCTTGTCCTCGTCAGGATTCCCGTGTGTCACCTGTAGAACCTTGGTACCGCCCCACAGGAAAGCGTTCTTATCTAACCCTTCGGTGTCGATGTATGCGTCGCCAGGTCGTAGCTGTATCGAGTCTTTTAGCAGCGGAGTGCTCTCGCCGGATAACATGGCTTCGTTGACGATGGCGGTTCCCTCTACTAATAGCATATCGCAAGCTACGCCACTATCTTCTTTAGTGCGACCAACGGAGACGAGGTCACCGGGGAGCAGCTTATCGCTCTGTATCTCAGACCACTTGCCCAGTCGGTAAACCCACATATCGTAGGGCTTAATGCTCATGCCACGGAACTCGGTGAGCGTTCTCTGACGCTGCCAGACGACGGTGCTCTCAAAGGCGACGAGCATAAAGAGGGTGAAAAGAGAGTAGTACCAATACTCATCCAACATCCATAGACCGACACAAAAAACCTGGAAGACGAAGAATGGAGCGACAGCGTGTTCCTTGAAGAGCTCGGTGAAGGTGGGTACAGGGATATCGAAGGTATTGCTGCCATAGTACTGCTCGAGCCTCGACAATTCTGCCTGTGTGGCGATACCTTGACATTTCTGGAACTTGTCGATACGTGGCTTGGGTTCGGCATCAATCTCGTAAGTCAGAGGGCTGAAGGATTGCTTAGAGGGGTCGTAGAGGAAGCGACGCTTCTGGAATAGGAAGGAGATGCTGTTCTCATTATTGACCTGGGGAGACGACGAAAGACTAACAGTCAGCGATAAACTTTCTCTGCGCATGTGGTTGTGGACAAAGAAGAGGGCAGGGAGAGTGTTGGGAGGAGTAGATGGAGCAGGCGGTACCTTGTCGCGAGAAATGGTGCATATCTCAGCAGAGCCGGCGTTGGCGATAGGGACGATCTTAATCAGCTGGGCGTCTTGAAGTCTCTTAGCCTTGGTGGCAGTGAAGGAAGCCTTGAGATCGACGCTCCAGTTGGTGCTCAACCACACAAGACTTTGTAGAGTGATGATGGTACCACACCAGACAAATGTCCATTCAGAAGATGCGATGTGTTTCTCGTAGAGTGCTGGGGTGTAGAAGTAGCGGGCGAAGACAGGCCATATTATAGCAAATGGCCAGATGTAAGTATGGAGGTAGAAAGGAAGTGGCGATAAGAGCTGGGCGCTCTTAATCTGGAGGTTGTCGACGAGGGGAGAGGGAGCCATGGTGTACAAACGAAATGGGAAGATGCGACAGGTCACAACGGTGGCGCCGCGATGCAAGAGAAGACGAGCGTCACGTCAAGTCGGCGGTCATGAGTAGATTATAGACGCTGCTGACATTGAGGTAAAATATATGGCTAGACTACCTAGATGGAAGAAAGAGGGAATCAAGTGGTTAGCTGAGATTGTGGTGGTGATGACGAACCAATAATGTGTACAAAATCGATTTAAACAGATTACACATAAGAGAATAGATTACGTAAGACAACGAAATATAGGCATATTGATACCGAAAACTTTGATAATTTAATATTTTGTGATATAACCAAGAAGGTTACCGCTGAACTCAAGCTACCTAGGTAAAGTTAAATAATTTTTATAATGATTTACTTTTTAAAGTTTTCCCTTGGTGTTTTTGGTTTTCTTTTTTTTTGTTAACTTAATATCTATGGTTAAAGATATACCTAGGTAGTGAGTGGTACCTAACGGGTGTTAAACCTTGTTAGGCCATTCCCCACACAACCTTTTTACCTGCGATTTTGGACTGACAATTGACAATTAACACCCTAAGTAGTGTAGAAGCGGTGGCAATATTTTTATTTTTATTTTTATTTTTCGCGACTGCATTGCTTGAATTCTCGCTCCTAGACGCTATCTCGCCTATAAGCATCGTCACAAATCAATCATCTAGGTTGTGGCCTTAGCGCAACAGCGTCAGCCATTTCGGCTCTTAGGGTATGCCGTCATAGATTGGACTAGGTCTCTCATCCTTTGTCATTTTCGCCAGTTTTACCAGAGATTGTTTTAGTATATACCTAGGTATGTTAGTTATAACCTTATATGTATAAAAGAAGGGCATTGCCCACAGACGCAGAATAGGGACGATGCGCTATTCTCGAAGCTTCCAAGCCACCGCGTACATGTAAAAGTCTAGATACATCACGGCTAGATTAGCCCGAGTAATACTAAGGGATACCATTCAAATACTCGCTAGGCTATATAAGGTACTTTACTATAGAGGGTGTAATATTCAGGCTTAATCTTTTGTTTTACTTTGCCTTGTTAATTATAGGTAAAGACCATCTTGCTGCTGGTTTTCCCACTCTATCGGCTTCCACTTGTCGTGCGCACCAAAATAATACAGGGGCGTCACCAGCTATACACTCGAGTGGACTCTTCCATCTTTAATGAACTGGTATCCAAATCAGAACAATATGATTACATCCCCAGGCTCTGTTATGCCACGAAGTCACAAAGAACCAACGGGCGTCAAGGCCTTGCGTTAGTTACTCAACCCTATCGGAACAGCCCCCCGAATGCCTTTTGGCATTCGATATCGCGCTTCATGCGAGTCGTTGCAGCAGCCTTCTCGTCACCGGCTTCGAGGTGCCATGTTTCGAGGAGCGTGAGTGTCTCATAATAGTTCTTGCCCGCCTCCCACGCTTTGCTTTGTACTATACGTAAATGAATTAGTCATGCGGATTATTCGGCGAGAAAAAAAGAGAAGTGGGAGTGATTATATCCCAGGGCTGCTTCACCAACCCAAACTTTTCTTTCTCCTGTCGTGTAAGTGTACCTAGGAGCTTCTAGGGGTTCTTTGTGAGTAGTAGAGGGGGTTAGACATGATTTGCACTCACCCTCAACGGCCTGTTGTAAGTACTTTCTAGCCCGCCTATGATCGGGACTGGATTGGGCATTCTTACCGTGGCAACGCGTCCGCAGAGTATGCGCTAGAGCGTAAAGACAAATAAATTGCAAGTACTGCGGCGGATGATCTGATGGCATGTCCCTTAGCATTATTCGCGCTATGGTCTCAATCCTTTCGTCCGCCCAAGCCGTTTGATTGCCAAAGATGACCAGTAGATCCGCGCGTAGACTTGATGGATCGCCGTCCCCGTCAGCACTGTAGATTGTCGCCGTCGGTATTGTGTCAGCCTCCCAGCGACATTGGTTTAGATAATACCGGTGATGATACGACCGGTTCATTGGCAATATATCCCACGGTTGGATGAGCGTGTAGTCGAAAGGTTTGCCATCGAACATAGCGTTGTTCCGTGTCGATGAGAAGCGTCGGCTCCATTGCAGCATTGTGATGTTGTGTTCGAGACTAAAATTCTGAGATAGCTTGGCGAGGGTGGTCAACAGCCGCTGTAGCTTTTCATTCACCCTTCCAGTTTTAACACCGTACATCGTTAGGTACCTCCAGAGTGCCCGCTGGATTCCCGGGTCTGGATACCGGCTGACAGCTCCTAATAGTTCGTAGACAGCAAAATGCGCTGAGCCATCCAACACGCTGTCGATGGTTAGGAATGCACAGCGGCAGAATTTCCCCCCTTCGTTCATCTTTCCTATGGAGAAGAGCCAGCAGCCGTGGGTGAGGAGCGCCACCGAACACATGGCTTTGCTTTCCTGATACCGGTCTAATTCATTGAAGTAGTTGTTGTCCATTCGTGGTGGCATGAGGGGATGGTCCAATGCCCAATGTAGATACGCCTCCTGGAAGAGATAGTCGTCGGGCGCCTCGATCTCTTTAGGAAGCAGTGGTGGCGGCGTCCGACACTGTATTCTAGGTGGCAGATCACCCGGCTGAGCTGCCTTGAGGAGATCGGCATGCTGAAGGCCTTTCCTTCTGATATAAGCCGTCACGTCGACAGCTCGTCCGTTGCGGCGAAATGTGCTCTCTTTACCCATCGCCAGCCGATCTCGTTGCAGGTACAACAAATTAGCCACGTCGGCTTGACGGTTGTTCTTAAAAAACTTCCATCGCGTAAATTTTGTCTTGTACATCTTGGGCCTTATCTTCTACGTGAGTCATGGTATCTATGCCAGCGATTACTTGGAGGGGGGTCACTCACGAGGCCCAGAATCCCCGCTGTTCTTTTAAGATGGCTATCACGTCCTACTCGATGAAGAAATGGTCAGTGGTCATCGTTTGCAGTTGTCCATAAAGGTTGAGAAAGCCCTGGGGATGTGTAGGGGTACACGGGGGTCTAGGGAGCAGGTAGTCGGGTTTATGTCGCCACCGAAATGCGCTGAAGAGGAACGCGCTCAAGAAATCTGACCTTCAGGCGTCGATTCTCCTCCAGGTACAACCGCGCAATGTCTGCTTTCACAGCTTCCCACGCTTCTGGACTGTGGGGCTTTCGACGACGGCCGCCTCGCTGTTGTGAATTAGTACGCACTGTTCCAAGAGACCTGGAGCCTCTCTCAATGGTGATTGACGGTACTGCCGCGTTGGACGCTGCAGAACTCGCCACATCTTCATCAGAATCAGGAGATAGATAGCTCTCGGACATGGCTACGATGTAAGTAGGAGTTCCCTTTTCACCTGGACCGTATGTGTGCTTGTTTTATTTCGTAAGGAGCTGATAATAACGATGTTAATGAGTNAAAAAACGTGTGTTGCCGGGGATGAAGCCTTCGTGGTAATCCCCAGACACCCCGAAGGGGAACCAACATTCTCGATGCGGAAGTGTGTCTTCAAGCCAGTCGCTAAGTGCTAATACCGTTGGTATAATAGTTACGAATGGGTGGCTTCGGAGGCAGATAGTGGGAAGCCTCAAGGACAATGGATGCACAAATTAGGTTGAAATGTCGAAATGTTAAGACCGGATATAGTAGGATTGATTCGCAGGGGAAGTGTGCTGTAAGAGAAGAAATGAGCAATTGGCCTCAGCAGACCTAGACATCTTATTACACTATGTATTACCCAGCATCAAGTCGACTACCTAGTCAGTTACGCTACTAGTGGTGTCAATGGCCTGCCGGAACCGAAGGGGAGGCCAAGATATTGCTGACCGGGGTAGCCACCTTTTTTCAGCCATGGTTTAAGTAGTAAACCTAATCATGAATACCTATGTCATGTGTATCAGTGCCCGTCAGGCATTATGGTCCCGGTTGTGTGGTATCGTGTCGCGCGAAATACACCCAGGTGTAGTGTATGTCACCATACCCCGTGTTTTTGCCTTGGCAGATGGGTTCCCGTTTAACTACCGTAGACATCGTAGGCATCTATCTACTCAGAACTAGTCTACGCCGTTCTTCTTCCTCCCCGCCCTCCAACCTTGAACGGAAATCTCATCTATTTACATACCTTCCAAGCTGATAGCTAAAATGCTACCTATGGTATTACTAGGTCCTGAGTGAGGCTAGAAGCGATGCACGCATATGACAAAACCGTCTCAATCATCTGTTACACCCAGTTAGCGCTTACGATAATCATTGATTGTTATCATCTTTAGGGCATGTTATGTAACAGCCGACACGCATAAGGGGTTTATTACACAGGGTTTCGTGGGACAACCTGTCAGTACCCGCCTGATAACGACAAGGCGGAGGGTAATACCTATTGAACTACTGTAGTTATTGACATGTCAGAGCAACTTGCCGAATGCCTGGACCAACTTGACATGAACAACTTAAGATAAGAACGACCTGATAGGCTTTACAGTATTAACCCATCCAAGGGGAAAAGGGCAAAGAAAAAAAAAAAAAAAAAAACCTCAGGCGCTGTGGTTAATCGTCGATCTAACCCAGGTACGGCTCATCTATCTGTAGTGAGCACTACCGACTAGGTAAGCTAGCTTGCCGTAAGTATTCTACGGTATACGTCTTTACTAGGTTTAGACGACATCCACTCCTTTCAGCTGAGCTACGGGGGTCATTTGTTATACCATCCATTCGGCGAACAAACCGGCACACCCGGAGAGGGTGATTCGGCACTCTAGCCCGAGGCACATTTTCCCTATCAAGTGTATGCACTGTACCCAGCCGAATTGCCCCTCCTCTTGGGTAATACACCATTCCAGGAATAATGTGAGATGTAGTCTCAAGCCTGAATTTGGGTACCCAACAATTTAGATAATGTCCTAGTGTACGGAGTATTAATGCTTATTTTTAAATCTAAGGTTAGGGAGGATGGTTCATCGCAACCGAACTCGGCAATCCCTATGATGGATGGCTCATACTAAGTACAAAGTAGTATCCATGCACGTCGGGGTAGCCTTGTTTCCACCTACGCAAGCATCGACTTATGTATCCGCACAGAACTCATGGCTATTTAGCCAACCTCTGCTTTGTGGCTCGTGCAGTCCCCTCCTCATCAAAAATTCCGTTGACACTTGGATGCTTCACCACAGCCTCAGCCCAGCGCGAGAAGTTGGGCGCTTTGGCCGACAGCTCAGTAACGATACCCTGTGGAACCAATCCGTACTTTGGCCAATTCCACAGTCGAATCACAAATGAGCCCGTCAAAACCTGCGTCGGGTCAATGAGGAACTAGCGCGTAACTTGACGGCGGTGGCGAAAGTAGCAAAAGGAAGGCCGTAATAGTGAGAAGAAAAGTGATGGTCTCTTCAACATACCTCGGCGAGTGTGAGCTTGTCACTACCTTCGAAGAAAGGGCCAGCATTAGCCAACAATGGCTCAAGCTCCTTCACGACGGCGTCAACCGTCTTCTGAATCAGAGCGGAACGCTCCTCATCCGTCGTCGCCTTGATTAAGGGAAACAGAGACACATTCACTTTGGACATGTAGGTGTCGACGAAAAAGGCGATCCGAGCACGCTTCAGAGGACCGTTGGGATCGTTGGATGCGGGTACCAGATGAGACGGGAAAGCATCAGCCAAGAATGCTGCCACGATAGCCGATTCTGTGATGACCTGGTCATCAACGCGCAGAGATGGCACAAGCCCTCTGGGGTTGACCTGGAGATACTCGGGGGTTCGTGGGGCTTTGAGATCGATGATCTCTTCCTCGAATGGCACCTTGAGCTCAGACAGAGCAATGTGCGCACGATGCGCCCCTTTCTCAAATAAGCGCGATCAGCGGGGCCATAGGCCATTGGGATACTTAATATGTATCGGGGTTCAGTTGAACTTACATGGGCAACCGTGATTAGTGTATAATCTTAGCTTAGGGGTTGCTGTGGCCATGATATCGATGAGAATGGTGATGTATAATGAATGATGGTAACTACTAGTGGCAAATGTAGGTTTCCAATAGCGGTAGGAAGCCACTTAATCAAACTGATATTTCTATACGTATATACTTAGGTAGATAGAGTTCCTCGACCGCTTGCTTATCTCGTCGAGATGAAGCTTCACTTATATAGCTACTTGGGTGGTGATAACGCGGGGTGTGATGGTGTGCTTGCTAGGCATCTCGATGTGATTTATAATCCTCGTTTTCTACAAATCGGATCGATACATGTACCTACTACCTACCTTAGGTGTCTACTCCTCCGCTTTTATAGCGTGGGGTGGAGGTTATAACGACCTAACGATATAACCAAGACACTGTGTCTTGGGCATCTTCCTATGACTAGTAAGGTATCTAGGTACCTATGGTACTGAGATAGCCCCAGATGCCTATAGGCAGTCGATTTTCAGGGGCCTTATCCTCCCTCATATTCTATGGTGACCTCCTCACTCAAAGCAACTCAAAGAGTCGGCAAATGACATGAATTGTGCCGACCCGGTATTTTTCTTTGTAATGAATGGTTTGGTTCCGCGCTCATGGCTCCGAAGGTCGTCCGTCACTCGGTACTACAGGTGCTTATGGATCACAACACGGCGGACCACTTCGGATTAGCTTCGGACGAGCTGAGGAAACTCACATCTAACCCTCGTGCTATTATCACTTCTATTCATGACTTCAGACTGTCCCACTTAGTCTCGTCATCGCCATCCTTATAACATCTCACACCCCGAAGCTGGTCGTGTCAATCTATCGAGTCTCGATATCCCAACGCACTAACACTCGCAACCCCCTCTACAGGGCCGTAGAGGTGAGTTTTAGACTTTCTTTGGAATGTGAAATAAAGACGGCCTATGCTTCCACCAGGCTTTCACTAGATCTAGTTTTACACACCGGCAGCCTCGAGAGTGAGTTCACCTCAGGACCTCGAATTTCTGTTGACTAGACAAGGTATGCCATCATTCTTACGCTATTTGAGCATATACCAAATACCCGTCGATGAAATTTGCCCTCGCTCTTGCTGCCTTCTAACAAGTTTCCATGATCGAAAAACGGCGAATAGTATGATCGATCGCCCACACCAATTCATCTCGCGCCCCTCCTCCCCCGTTACTATTTTTGTAGCAATGCCGAGTCTCCATGAAAGTCACCCTATTCCCGCTCAACGTACCACGACACATAAATGACAGACATCAAAGACATCAAAGACATCAACAATGAAATCCCCAAAAGAAAAGAGCGTGGCCGAGGGTGGTGCGGTCTAGGGGGGAAGCACAAAGGGTGTATTGAGGCTTTGTCCCCGACACTTAGGGCTATGCCTTTATCAACTCGTGAACAATCACATTGACAAGATTCCCGAGAGGCATAAAATAGGCAATCCCGTCTGAATAGAAGACCAAACCTAGCTGCCTCTCTACTCATCATATCAACCGGAACTTCTTGCGCGCTGGTTCTACGCGCAAAGGTGCCATTGTACAGACCTCGCCACAAACAAACGAAATTCCGGTCATTCGCTAATATCGGCAGAGCTTACTACCGCCACGTGTCAATAAAGTCCGATCAAAGCCCTATCACCGCATCGAAAATGATACTCACCCCCGATGCGCCCTCGCAAACTGCGATCCAGTCCTCTTCCTGTCAAGCTATTTTCTTTTTCTATACTTGCGGCTGTAGAACTCTTGAGCCTTTCTTCTGCTGTCAGCCATCCACTCGTCCGCATGAAGCGACCGGGAACCCGTGCTTACACGAGAACCCGACCTTACTCACAGCGAAGCTACCCCACTCGTGTAATCGAGTTTTAGGAACTTCTGAGGCATGTGGTGCAGAGGACCCCAATAAGAAGGAATTCGTGCGCGAAGTTGATACTGCGGGAAGACTGGAGCTTGTTATGTCAACAGGCATTCAACGGGACAATATTCGTAATGCCCTTCCTAAAAAAGTGCAGGGTGCCTTTACGATTGACCAAGTTGCTCCCAAGTCGAAACAAGATGGAAACGGAAAACGTAAGTCGACTTTCTCACCGACAGCAACGCCATTTATTCCCCGGTTAGCTCCAGGGAGTACCACGGCCAAAGAGGGAAGTGTTGATATCCCTTATGGGGACGGTGCCAAGGCTGTCGGTGATGCATCTATAGATAATGCCGAGATGGACACAGATGAAGGAGCTTTGGAGGAACACGAAGAATACGAAAAGAGTGAGAAGCGGCAGCACAACAGCAGTAAATTAGTCGATGAGGCTGCACACGCGGAAGCGATTCCCGATACCCATGAGGAAGAAAACGAGTTTGTTGATATTGACCTAAAAGAACACGAGGTCGAAACTCAGGCAACCGAGTCGGCAGTGGAAGATGTGGGCGAGACCAAGGAACCTGAATCAACCACTCAGCCCGAGGACCCGTATGACGAAACGATGAGGTTCTACGGAGCTCCAGACGACGAGAAAAAGCCCAAGCCCACAAGGACTTGTTATTGGGCTATTGCGGCAGTGTTCGGTAGGTTTACTCGTAAAATCTGAGCCGAAAAGGTGGTTGACCCCTTTTCACCGCTAAGTGCCCAGGTGAGTTTATCATGAAGTTCGAATCTTGGAATTTACAGACTATTCTAGAAACACGATAGGTTCTGTCAAGGATTTCAGAGTAAGTATCTGTAGTTTTTAGCCTTATTATTATCTTATGTATCTTGTCTGCTAAGTTCATTATTATCAGAAAGCCCTAACTATTGCTCCTCCTTATGACAATATTGCCCCAGCAAATGTATTACTGCTCCCCGTTAGATAGATGCGAGGTAAATGCACCCGAGATTGTATTGCATGTGTAGTGCCCCTGGGAGAGTCAACTGAGGCTGCCTTTCTTGAATACGAGTTTGGAGAACTTCGTAACCGATTTCATCCTGCGAGGCATTCATGCAGCCGCTTGGGCAACTGAATGGGATCCTTCCCATGCTCCATCGCATCAACCCATTCCTCCACAGTCTCGATCGTAAATTCATTGTCACAGTTCTGTACGGCGGCCTCATAGTCTCTCAGATCCGCGCCCCTCTCATCCCTCCATATATCTACGAAACCCGGAGAACGCCTCGTCATCTCTTCGACGTATAGTCGACGGAGCCTCGTAATCTCCCACCGCTTGAGAGCATGAAAGTAGGCCACATGCGGTACCCCGCCAATAAGGTAAGATGGTATCACAGGCTCAGCGAGTTTGTCGTATGCTTGGCGCAGAAACGCAGGGAATTGGCATGCCTCGTGCACAGGGAGGCATATGATGCATTGCCAGTCCACAATGCCCGTAAATACACCCTCATCGTTGACTAAAATGTTGTCTAAAGAGAGACTGTCGTGGCTAAGTATAGTTCTCGTAGATGTCATTCCTATATTGATGACGGTGCCTTCCCTTTCTCCACCAGGGTTAGGTTGAGGAGAGGGGTAGAATCTAGGCATCAGTCTTTCAATTCGTCTAGTCAGATCTGCCATGCGCTGCAGGGTTTCCCTCTCATTCTCATCTACAGCATGGTATAATCGGGACGCGAGATCCGCGGCTACAAACCGCAGGCGACTCTGAATCCAGTCGCACGTAGAAGAAAACGGTCCTCGACTGCAGTTTTCAACAGCGCGCCCCCCCTAGAAGAACGCCATAGAGACTGCTTCGCCAATTACGTGGGTGCCCCCGTCCACGCCTGAGACCGCCTTATAGATCCCCCCGATACCATCCTGGAATGACTGCTCGAATATTTCCGCGGAAAACGCCGCGATTTGCTTCACTAGTCGTTCTTTCGATCCAAGACTCACTGACCACCAACTTTCCGACAGAGATTTCCCTTCCACTCTACTCATTAGAATCCACTCAAACCCGAGAGGGTTATCCCGAGACGAATCGTGAGCAATAACGCGAGGGACGGGAAGCGATGTGTGTTGGCTGACCCAGTCTAGTGTCGCGACCTCGGTCTCTGTTTTCAATCCCGGGTTCACGGGGAGACATACCCGCAAGACGAAGGCCGAGCCGCCGGTAGAAACAGCGTACAGCTTACTCAACGTGCCTTCGTGCAGAAATCGGACGGTGTAGTCTTGATCGCTCCCCATCGCGAGCCTGAGAGTCGTCACGATTGATTCAATGTGAGGTAGAGTTGTCCACTTTGGGTAGATGCCCAGCCCGTCCTTGACCCAGGATAGACCGGTCATGGGGTCGGATCCCAGACATGATGGCAATACGCCTGAGCTTCCGAGGCGTGTCTCTACGCCTACCAGAGGACTTGTAGTATTTGCGGGTGTATTCTCCAATGGCGACTGTGCCGGCGATGGGTCAGGGTCGATTTCTATGTCTGTGCTTGCGTCGCCAAAAAGGCTATCGTGAGACGGTGACCGCCGTAGCTGTGCCTCCTCTTCTTGATTATCGGCCATTGCGGGCAAATAGGATATGGGTGCGTGATATGACTAAGTTATAAGTGAGTGATGGGTATTTTATTATGTAAATAGTAGTAAATGCATAAGTACCTGACAGGCTTATATTGGGAGTAATGGTATGTAGAGGGAATGGAGTATGTGACAGAGGAATCCACTGAGAGGGGTAATATAGGCACTCCCCCCGTACCTTCCTACATACCTCAAAGTTTGGTATACCTGCCTAGGTAGGGGCTTTTTCTTTTGAACGTGTAAGTGCATTTTACGTTATCCTGCATGAAGGTCAATTCAACCCGGAATCTAATACCCTATGCCATGACCTCTGTGGAGGGGGTTGATAAAAGTTGGTTGTTAGATTAGACTCTTCGCGAGTCTAATTTATCACCAATTGATACGTAGACTTATCGAGGTACTCACCACCGTTGTTCCAGCCTAGAAGGTGTGACAGCTTACTTACCCAGGTACCTTTAAGTACTTACCCAAAATTATCTCTAGGATAGTAGGATACCCCCTTGGCGCACCTATGATAATCTGGAACTTGACAGGTCGGTCAGGATAAAAGAGTTGGTTGAAAATCTACGGGACCCGGTGCCAGATTATTTACTACTTTCTCTAGGATAGAAACGATTTTATTCACGTCTTTAGCTACGCGGGCAGCATCATAAATACACTTGAAAAAGAGCATTTTGGAGATAATTATAAGGGCCACGCTAAGGATAGCTCTATTTTGTTGTTCGAACACGTCAATTAACAGAGTCCGTTCTGAGAAAAGAAGAAATGAAATCGCAGCTAGTCGCGCAAATAAATTAAAGCAATCTTCATCTTATCTAAAGTATAAAACCGGTTGACATCTAAAACTACTAACAGCCGAGGCATCGTCAAGAACAAAGCGATAGGGCCGACCTTATAAGTATCGGTAAGTTCACATAATATCCTAGAATACCTTTGCGGTGCACAATATGGGTTATACCAATCGTCATTCAACCTAACTCTAAATAAGGACATCTAATCCACCACCTCGGACACGAGATGTTAGATATATGGAGTAACAAAAGAAGCAAGTGGAAGGGGCAGAGAGCCTTGTCTGCGAGTCTATTGGTGTACGATCTTTGTTGCTTCATAATAAAATGTACGTCTTACATCAACTGTATACGAGTCATAACCCTCCTCCTTGGTGTTGTATTCCCATACCTTCCGCAAAAGAAATAGGNAAAAAAAACCGCTAGAGCCCTTTCATACTATTGTTGCTAGCTTTTGCTATCTCTTTGTTCATTCTCGTAACCATCTCCCGGGAACAGGCAAGGGAACCGAGAAGATGGATGATACAAAGGATTATTGTGTCTTTGACTGAGAGTATTCATCGGTGCGCCAAAGTAATATTTCACTCGCCTAGTTAATCATGCCCTTGGCTACGTTTGGGCGTATTGCAGTAATCGCGCTATCGAGTCTCCATTTTAGTATTAGTAGATCAATATTCCCGCAAGAGAAGTTTAGTCGTTAGAATGGCTGCTAATGATCCGGCTACACTTGTAGCTGGACTAGATCCGCTGTCCCCTTCAGAAATGCAACTCCAGGATGATGTCCAGAATTGGATTATGAGTGCCCCCTACATCCCTAAAGAAATCGGTTATAACTGGTATCCGATTTGCAGGGCCCTTATACAAAACCACCGTGACACCACGGAGATCTCGCAGCCACCACCACCACCGTCGCCGCCAGAATATATACAAAGTAGTCAACGTGCCGATACTACTCCTGGAAGAGATGATGAGGAAAGTGATGAGCCGAGCGATATTCATTATATAAAGATCCCGGCGGATAAGGTCCCGAATAAGGATCCGGAAGGAGGCTCATGGGACCACGTCGTGTATATCCCAGAGTGGACGGATCCTGATTACAATGAGAATTTCATGCGGACTCCTGGTGGGCGATGGAGGGACAACACCATCCGCGAGTCCGTATACAACGTAAGACCGGCCTTGCGCCTTGAAGACACCATCCGAAATCCTACGGACTACGCCCTCCGATTCGGGATTGCCGAGGGCCGGCTAGATGGTCGGAGTAGGATGAGTCCGACCTGGGCGAGGACACGGGATCCGATGGACGACTTCGTGGGGCAAGTGGCACGGCTGAACGACTCAGAGAGAGCCCAAGCGATAGAATTGAGCCGACGGATACTCGCGACCCGGAATGAGACACCCATCCCGGGACAAGAGATCATACCCGAGGCGATGGAGATGATGTTGAGGGATAGCGGCTTGCTGGCGAACGCACAGCTCAAAGAGGAAGTAGATCACGCCGCGAGTACGGGGATGAGCCTCGATCAGATGGTAGACGATTTGGAGAGGAGAAACCCTCGTATTAGGGAGGCCCACCGAGTCTTCCTGCAAAATGCCCAGGATGATCAAAACTACCAACGTGCTGCGATGCTTGGCATGACAACTGATGAGGCTATTCAGTGGGGTGCTTACAAAATGTCGAATGATGTAGTGATGGATCTGGATAATCCGATCCATGAGTGAGTAAAGCCTGTCTGACTGTATCCTGCACGCATGTTTTTGTTCTGATCTGATATACGCAGGCTCTTCCAGAGAAGACGCTGGTTAGATTCTCGGTGGAAGGGCTCAAAACCGGATGTCCCGAAGTATGCATATAATATCGGCGGGATAAGGGAAGAATGGAACATCGTAAGTCCCCTTTGTGTCTCGTCGTCTTTGGGGATGAACGGGACCGAGATACGCGGGTGTGAATTGATATTAATAACACAAAAGGTAACAAACGACGCCATATGGGAAGCCTTGCAGCCAACTCTACGGCTCGTTTCAATGGTACTCTCAAAAAATCCACCCCAATTAGAGGCCATATTCAATATGAACACCAGGCAACCTATCTCCCCGGAATTTGACAGCCGAACCTACGGAACCACGCCGACTCTGACGAAATACGTAAGAGTAGAGGACATTGATATGACGAAGACATATGACAATATATACCAGCTAAATGAGATTCACTCCTACGACTGGAAAGCGAATGTGATGCGCTACCTCTTGGATGTGTTAGAGTTGGATATTGGGTCGGCCCATAACCAAAGTTACTTCCATGCTAATCGAACTCGGCCGGAGGATATCCTGAATGACCCCTACCATAACTTTACATTGGGATGCACCGGAATGATTGACGAGGGACCAAGCCTTAAGATTCGGATACTATTAGCAGCAGAGATGATTTGGCCTTTGCTGGTGCCTCAGTACACCGAGAGCGAGAAGATGAGCATCTCCTTCACCATCGCGAATACACTACTACACGAATTTGCAGTATGTGAATATATACTCAGTATTTTGTATATGTTGATTTAATTGTTTCATCTGCGTATTTACGCAAAATTCGACTCGCAAATCGGAATGGGGACACTTGGTTCTTTTTGTTGTACCTAGTTAACTAACCTATCTCTTATTAGCACGCCGTATGCATAGCACAGTTCCGACTTTGCACAGAAATGTCAGCACAGCCTCAGGTACGCGTCCTAGTGTTGCTTATTTACGATTTCTAGCGATACCTCAGCTCTCGTATTACGTATGCTCCCGCATCCTAACTGCCTGAGCTCACCTTCCTTTAGTTTGGCTTTATGCTGAATACTTGACTGTACGTCGAGGGTTCTAACTTTTGGTATCTTATAGGGCCAAGATCCCGAGGTCACGAGGTTGCTTTTTGGTCTTAAAGATGTGTTATTTGACTTGAGTAATAGTTGGGAACCATATTTCCAGGATAACCCAGGGAAGGAGCTCGGTCGCGACATGGAGGATTCCCTTTGGGGCTTTGAGAGGTATACCCAAGGGGGATTGTGTAGAGCTCATATGGGTCTCTGGCTAGTAAATACTATCCAATCGTACCCCTTCAAGGTTTCAGATACGAGATTGGGTACCGTACTTCCCTGGGCGATATATCACCGGCCAATAGCCCTGGAGTCAATTGAAAGGCTATTTAGGAAGAGCTTCTGGGAACAGGAATTTGAAGCGTATGGCTTTAGCGTCTTGAAAATGACGCCAGATAATCGTATTCGAAAAAACTTAAGACCGCGGCCCAGCTCGCTTAGCGGTGATCTCCTAATGTCGACCTACGGCGAGGCTCAGGCTTTGTTCTTACACGCCGTACCCGAAATACTCCTTCGGTCTCGCCATTACGTGCTATCGCGGTATCTTAAAGCGATCGCACTCGAATTAATGCAACAACAACAATACGCCATATGGTGGTCGCGCGAGGTTCGGGATTGGCAATCAGACATGGCTTATCCTTTCGAAAAGACCGCTAGACTGCTGGAGGAGGATATTGAGGAGGCTAGTTCTATCCACCAGATGCTATTTACCGATAACTGGAGGGATCACTACAGGGATTGGTATAATGAACAAGACCACACCGACCCTGATCTGATGACAGACGAGCTCTGGCATGCTGAAATGGTTGGGAGCTGGTATGAAATGTTTCGTGACGGTGGTCGAATTATGCGGGGGCTCTTGATTTTGCATCATCACATGCAGAACGAACTTGGTATTTTACAGCGTATGGTATTTTATTATCGGACCACCAAAGCTTTAGGCTATCTCCACGACTTTACAAGCGACTTTGCAGCATCTACTGTGGAAGGCGCTCTTTATACACGCTTGGACATGTCTCGCCAGTGGGCGAGTAACGCGGCAGACATGGTGAGGGATATTGCCAAAATGGAAGAGGTCAGCAGTTATAAGGATAAATGGGACCAATGGCAAGCCCGTTACAAGTCCGCCGAGAAGCAATACCAGGATCTTCTGGCCATGCTTGATGAAATGGAACAAAAGAGAGTACAACCATTTCCTATCGCGGAGAAGGTTCAGTTCGACCGACTGTCAACAGGGGATTGGAAACCAGTTTCAGAGATTTATAGAAAGATGGCGGCTCACGAATACAACCGCGCGGACCGAGCCGTGCGCCACACTATCGACGAGTACTTCGAGATACTGCAATCCGGGGTTACTTTGAGGGCGCCGAAGACTAGTATTCCCCCACTTGATGGTATATTCAAATCTCTAAAAGGTGTCGGCGCGGAGCTAGGAGACTCTGTTAGTACGCTGTTTGATGTAGACCTCCCTGCTCCGGGTTCTGCTCCGTCTCAAACTGAGCTCCCTGATAATGCCACTACCCAGCCGACGCCCGCGCCCCCTCCGGGCGGCGGTATCCCCTTCACCTTTGGGGTTCCTGGAGGGCCGGTTAAGACGCAGGACCCTTCAGACAGCAACCGTCCGCGTCGCGTGCTGAAGCAGGGTGTATATCAGCGTTATGAAAAAAACTTGTTGGCAACTCCGCAATCATCGGATAGTAATCTTTTCGCTGTGCCACAACCTCTCCCAAATATGTCTCCAGGACGAAAACAACTAGTCAGAGGAAGCGGAAAACACGCGTTCCAGTTGTTTCCGAACCCTTTTGCGGGCCGCGCCGTGATGACATCGGACATCGTAGCGTTCCAGGAACAGAAGAGACTCACTGAGCAGGCAGCTCAGATGGCAAACCAGGCTGCAGGAGTTTATGTGTCGTCACGAATGTGGCGCGAGAAGAGGCAAAAGGATGGCGATAGCGACGACGATGGTGATTTTTAACCAATATCTCGAATCTGAGATGACAACGGAAAGAAGACAGCAAAGTGATCTTAGGCTTTAATTTCCACTACCATACTACTTTTGTCCTTGTAATGTATCTTTTTCAGCCAGAACCAAATAAACTGTCCCCATTCGGTACCGCCGCCCAACACACTCAAGGTCTTGGTCGATTGGGTATTGTTAGGCTTGGGGAGTTCATTTTTCGATCAACCATATAAGCGCCCTCAAACCGATACTAGTGAAATTCGTATCTTTTGTGTCATTTACGTGGGTAATTTCGCTACTGATATGAGTGGTTACTGAAGCAAACACGAGATAGGTTAACCTTAAGTTGGTGGGGAGCATGCGGGAAGGGGAGACAGACTCAATGTTTTCCCTATTTAACAAAAGTTATCCGTATGCCTTTGTCGGTTCGAATGATATATTTCCCCTGCTAGCTTAGAACAGGCCGCGCTTCATGTAAAAAGCTGGACTAGGACTGTCCTCTATGAGCTTAAATAGATGCCATTTCTTCGGGAGTTGTTCAGTAGATCATTCCAAAATACCCGAGCCAAGTGAATCGGTACACTTCATGTTTATTATCGACAGGACGATTACTTCACCCTACTCATAAGTGTTACATCGACAACATAATGCTGGGTATCTCAATATAATAAGAAAACAAGCGTCATTCAATGAATACCCCTACACATCATTTTCAAGCTCCTCCTCGCAGCTGCCAGAGCTGATTAGCAGCTTCCATCCGCAACTGATCCGAGGGACTAGGGGTGTTATCGTCGTTCGATTCTACGTGCCACTGAGCTTTGTGGGTGGTGGCCTGTCGCGATATACCTACAAGCGGGTCGTTGTAGATAGGTTGTGTAGAATGATGCCATGTATAGGAATAATGCGATTTACTTAAACCAGGCCGAGTTTCGGTAAGAGAACTTGCTGGCCTAACTAATGGTGCGATTTCCATGGGGACTATCTCTGTTAATGGCGGCAACCGCTGCCAATCAACATGCTGCTCCCAATCATTATGCCGATCCCAATTATTACGGAAGGGCGGAAGCTTCACAGGTTCCCGTGAAAAAGAAGATCCTGTTGCCTGGACAGATAGTGGACGATGAGTAGAAGCACTATACTGGGGGCCTGGTGGATCCGGTGGAGGTAACACACAGGGTCGGAACGAGAACGAGGAGGTAGAGTGTCTCCTACTGCTCTCGTTTATATTTGTTTGGCCAAGGCCAATTCCCGAGTCGTGTGGTTCATAAGCTAGAGGCGATTGTCCTTGAGTGGTTGACAACCGCTCTGATCCGGTAGAATACACTAGAGTTGTGGTCTTCCTCGATTTTGCCAGTTCTTTAACGGCTTGCATATACCGGTCTTTGCCGGTGTGCCTCTCATGACGCTTGTTGTCGATTCCTGAGTTTTTCTTAAGGTCCATGTTCATATTGACACCAAAGGTTGCGGGGGCGGATTTCCTTGCCCGTTTCTTACTCGGTGGCGGCTTATCGGCATGCGAAGCCATGGTAGCTTGCTGTTGGGGTATGAGACCTTTCAAGGCAGTACCTACAATAGTATTCGAAGCTGAATTACTAGGATTCAAGGGTTCGCTTGGAGTGAAGCTAGAGCCATCTACCCTAGGCTGAAAATGAGGGCCTTGCACCTGGCTATTTGTTCTTCTGGGAAGAGACTTTCTTTTCCTCCTCGGAGGATGGAGTGAGCCTTGGGAACTAGCATCCAGCTTTGGGGGATAGTCTGTGTTGGAGTCTGAGGTTGGTTTAGACAGGGGAGTGACGTCAGGGGAAGAGGTGGAGGGCGTATACCCAAGGTTATCAAAAGGACGGTCACCTATCTTTGCAAGTGTTTGAAATATGTCCCAGACAATATACGCTCCACATTGATAATCATTCCGCATAGCAACAGGATTCTTAGGTGGTGGTCGTATCTTGCCTTGCTCTAACAGAAGGCGCCTCTTATCACCGAGGCTATCTCGCTTCTTTTCGTTAATACTCTCTCGCCTCTTCAATGCTTCTCNTTTTTTTCTCGGCCAAGGTCTCGCGCCTTTGTCTATCCATTTCTAGTCGCTCATGAGCCGTGAGCCACAAAAGGGGTTTGCGAGTCTTTAAATCCTCGACCCAGGCATCACAATCCCAATCGATCCAGTAATCTAGGACATCCCCCCACACACTTTCAGAGGGTTTTGTGAAATTGATGAACACAACCTTGCCGCCNTTTTTTGTGTACCGCTTTGGCGAATTCCTTCACCATGACTTTTAGACCGTGTACACGTAGGCTTGTGCCAAGAACCAATAACAGATCTGGACCAGCGGCAAGATCATGCTGCACAATGGGAGAGATTAAATCCGATTGGGGATGCTCTTCGCCATATAGGACAATGTCTGGACGAAGTTTACCGATGCCCAACGCTCTTTTCCCCTTCTCCTGACGAGCTGCGGTCGCCCCTGCACAGTGAGGACATTCTGGCTGCTCTCCGGACAATGTGCGTGATTCACGATCATCCTCATCCCAATCGCAGAGTTTTCCGCACACAAAACAACGAAGTGAGTGTAAAGATCCGTGGAGAAATACACACTCGACGCCTTTGTCGGGGCTGAGATTGGGACAAGGTTTAGATGGTGCCACGTCCTCGAGTTTTTGTGAAGTTTGTACCCCGCCGGTAGTTCCGGCAGCACTTACATCATCCAGCGGGTGTGCGACTTCTTCTTTCTCCGATGATTCCGCTGGTTGCTGCTTGACAGGTTTCCTCTTCTTGTTACCGAACCCATGCTTGAGGTCAGTTGAGAGACCGATTTTCTTTTCGATCTCGTCAATATTCTGGGTATAAACGCGAGCAAGCTTTCCAACATCCCGCATCTGTGCAATGAAGCGATGTGTTACAGTAGGCTCAACATCCTTGACCCGCTGCCTTAGGGATGTGGCGAACCTGTAAAAAACCGACGTCTTTAAAGGGTCAGCCCAAATATTACAGTCGAACAGATCTCTCCCCTTCATATTTCGCAGGTTTGAACTCGACGCTTGTGATGAGAAGAGATCTAATGATTGTTGGGTAGAGTTGGACTCGGAGGCGTCCGAGTAATCCGACTCCTCGTGGGAGCTATTATCTGTGGAGGTGGCATTTTCATACGGATCGAAGAGGTCTGGTGGGGGTGAGGAAAGGGGTGATGAGCTCGTAGTGGCAAGATGGGCGGCGAGCCTCCTTGGAGTTCTAATCCGGGAACGGGATGTGATTTGCCTGGTATCCATCATAGTCGAAGTGTCCGTCTGCGGAGATCCACAAGATAGTGGCTGATTTGAGAACACAGAGTCATGACTTGTTGATGAATCGGTAGAATGTTGCGTTAAATGTCGAAGCATAGTCGGCCGTAGGACAGTGGCCCGAGACCGTGTAACCCGTCGAGAGGAATCTGACGGAACCACGGCGATATTCCGCTCCTGCGTCAAATCTCGCTGCGCTAGGCACGGGATGAGGTCTGTGGCTGTAGAAGACTCTCTCCGAATGGCGGATTGGCCGGGTCGGTCTGAAGATATCGGGGATTCGGGGAGCGATGAAGTCAACGACGCGGTTTTGTCTGGCCCGGACGTCCTCCTCCGCTTCAAGGGACGCTGGCACATATCAGGGGACACTATGGTGGCGATACTAACGGCAGTAGCAGTAGCAGGGGGCGAGGGAGGGGCACTCTCATGATCCTCCTCGGAATCCCTTTTAATATTGGCGTTGGCATTGGATTCTGCGCGTTCGAATTGGTCTTGAATGAGGGAATATAGGCCGTTTTCGGAGCGAAAGTCCTAGAATCTCGGCCGATCAGTAGAAGGACAAATACAGAGAGAAACGGCAGCAGCAGAGGTTGTAGTTGTAGGAACAGGACTTGGTGGCGGTGATGAAACGGGAATGAAAAGACGGTGCACATACCGGTATCCCAGAGTTAGTACTTATGCCGGCGCCGGTGATTATGACCATCTTTCGTGACTTAGCAAGCGTATCGGCGACATTCTGGAGGAGGTCGGGGGCATCGGGTGTGACCTGGAGGGTGGGCATGTTTTGCGATGCAGGCGGAATGTAGGTTTTGGTCCTCGGCGCGACGAGCTTGAAGCCGAAGGAGCATGTGAAAGACGAGCTCAACGAGTATTGCAACTCATGATGTGTTGCTTGTTGCGAAGAGACAGGAAGGGATTGTTCAGATAGCCACAGCTGGGTTGCAGTTGGCAGCGCGTGGTCAATACGATACGACCGGATCGGACCAGATCATATTAGACCGTCTGAGTCGACGGGTTGGACGCAGACGCGTTTTGTCGGTGATCCTGGCAAGGGTTGGACACGACACGGACACAGGCGGAGGTAGATAGATGGGGCGGGTGGGTCAGGTAACCTTACGGGCGTGAAGTGAGGAGATATGTACCTAGGTAGGTTGTGTAGGTACCTAGTTCAAGAACCGTGAGCTGCAGGGCGATNGGGGGGAGGGGGGAGAGGGGGGAGAGGAGAGTGACGGTATGTTAATTAGCAACTGCAGAACACAGATTCAAACAAAGGGAGAGCGAAAAGGTCAAGATGGAATAATCACACAACAAAAGGATGATAGTATGATGGGAAGGTAAGAATAGACGCGGCGCGGCACGGAACGGCACGGGCTTCAGGTTACCTTTGGGGGGGGGGGGGGCTGGTTTTGACCAAGGCAGTTCAGGTACCTTTGAGATAGGTTTTACCATCCCAAATCGGAATGGGAATGGAACCTGAGCCACGCCGCTTTTAGCCTGAGCCTAAGCCCTGTCCTGAGCAAGATCTACTTCTCATAACCCGATATGAACAACAATTTGCATAATTTCAATACATATCTTACCATAATTGCACAGAAACACAGACCGTTTATTATAAACCGGATTTTAACATGCATTACAGGATGGTCGCCCCACAAACAAAGTAGCTCAACAGGCAATCCGGCCGTTACCTATATCTTGGCTCATGAAATGCCTTTCTGTTATACTAGAAAGTCCTCTGGTAGTCTGATGTTCGCCGCACAAAGTTTGAGGCTAGTCTTTAGTTTGTCTGTTTGTGTATCAAATGTACCTAGGTACTTTTGTTCTTCGTCTTGTTTCCTTTATTAATTACTTCCTTTCTTTCTTGGCCGTGCAGTTCTGATGCGTGTGCGCGTCTTGTGTTATATCGTATCAATGATGTTTTAAAAAAAAAAGTCTCAAGAGGTTATTACTAAACCTTTCTGCTGAGAACAGCGGAACGCCGATGAGATGGTAGTGTTTTTATGTGTGAAGGGCAGTATTGTAATGGTACGGTTTGGTTAGAAGAACTAATGTTCAACAGCTCAAGAGCCGCCTTCCCTTTCAAATCGTCATCAACCAATAGGTCTATTCCAACGCCATAATCGCAGTGTAGATAACCTCCACATAATCTTTTATGGTCCAGTTCATGAAGGTCTAGTGGGACCAATTCCAGCAAATAAGGGGAAGCCTGATGTTCGGGGTAGTAAATAAGAGCCCGAAGGCCCNAAAAAAATCAATTAATCTTTATCCAAATCAAATTAGCACTCGTTAGCACAGACTCTAGCTATTACAATGGAAAGAGTGCTTACATTCGTCGTCGTCATCCTCGTCCTCGTCCTCGTTCTATAATTGTTATATTAGCGCAAGATATAACTCATAAGCTTGTAGGCAATCTAAAACTGCCTTAATGTATTGGACAAGTTAGCGAAAGATCCGCAAATCGAAATCATGGGATCGCTAACGCCTCATTCTGTATGGTTGTTAGCAATTTGAGGAATCAAGAGGCACACTTGCTAATACCGTTGTTGGCGGCGGGGGCATCGTTGATCTGCTGGAATTGTAAGTACTAGAAAAAGTTTATTTGTAGTAAAGGTGTAATACTCACCACCCGAAGGGCGGCGGCGCCAACCTCTCGCTATTCTTCATGTTAGCAGGAGATTTACCGAGGATAAAAGATTAGTGATTATTTATATACGTTCACAGCTTCTTCAATTGACTATGCAACGATGCTAGTTAGCACAATAACGACTGTATTTCTAATCCACTGCAGACTTACACCTGTAGTGGCAGGTACCAGCTGAGGGTATCACGTGACAGGTGGTGGGGCTGGTCACCTCACCTACCTAATACGATGGGCACCACTCTCTGTAACTAGAACAGATAGACATACAACTCCAGATAGGTCTCTTATAGCTCAATTCATTTGTCGCAATACGCATCGTATTCGTCGATATCTCGTTGAGAAGTAATGTTGCCTACGTGCTACTATAACACCGTTGAGGTTCCACTCCTAAGGGTATATTGTTAGCTATACGTATAAGTAATATAAGTAACATGGGAAGCTCACATCCACACGGTTCTGCCAAATCTATCAGCGTGTAAGTATAACAGGTAAGCGTATATATAGTTTTAGCGGAAATATCTTACGGCAGCTTTTTGTGCATGATACTATAATAATAGTTAGCTGTATTTTGATAAAAGGTTGTATTAGCTTCTTACGTGGATGTTGGCTTGTGCGGTCTATGAGAACGGTATATGTCAGTTCGTGCTCGAGGAAGGGATTACTGTCCATTCTTACTCTCTCGGCGGCGATAGCGTCCTGTTTAGAATGTAAGCTTTTGTAAGTGTGGAAAAGGTTGCATTTCTATGCGAATAAGTATCATTCAGAATTTCAACTCACGGCGAGGCGGGCGCGGTGGCGCTACCAAAGTAAGAATCAGTTCCATTTGGTGGTCCATACAAAGTTTCCAGGTTGATATGCTTACCGCAAATTGTTGGTTGGCGTACTAGGGGCTGTGTGTTAGCTTCTGTTTCGAATTTCCGAGGGCATTTGTGGGCATACGGCCTCTGTGCCCGGTTGGGCATTTTGCTAATCACATAGTTAGTTTTTATAGGAATGATCGGGTTCAAGATGCTCTAAGCCTGTAGGTTTGTGATCAGGGTGTCAGATGTATTGGTTGTGCTGCTCATGTCCACTTACTTGCTGTTGCTGTTGCTGCTGCTGCTGCTGCTGCTGTCACATGGATGAACACCAGGATCGCTGGAATCATATGATGTCTCGGTGTTGGAATTCAGCCTCACCTCGTTTCGGAAATTACTCACCTAGCTACTTACCTCAATCCGACATCCCTTACATCGGACCGAGACATAGCTGAATAGGTGTTTGGAATAGGCATGGCAGGTCGGCAACTATCGTCGCCGACTGCCGACTCCCTTGTGTATATATAGACCAGGAATTCCAGGGCCATTCCGGAAGGATTCCGAATGGTCATAGGAATCTCTGGACCCTAGTAGAATTATCGTAATTCGAGTACACATTCCAAGCCCTCTTATGAGCCCTTGTTACAGCTGCGGCGGCGGCCCTAGTGCAACAATTGTAAGTATAGAGCCATTCAAAGGATTTGTAGATAGCTGCGATTTAATGACTAGGCATGAACGGTGAAAGAAGGAAGATTTCGGATGAAGAACGGTGCAAAGTAAAGGGATGCGAGACCACGAACTTACTTGGTTGGGGGGATTCTGTCATAATGTATTTATGCGTTAGCAAGTCGAAGAAGAGGATCGAGGCTGCAGTCGTAGTCCTCAGATTTCACAGGAACCTGATCTCTTAAAATGGAAGTGTTGCAACTCTTGAAGTCGGAATGCTTACTCTGCGTTGGCGACGGGGCTGCCACCAGTTAGCTCTCGAACCAGATATATGTAACAAGGAAGTGTGTGGGTCTCAAGGGTACCATGATTGTACGTCTTTGAGCAGTTAAGATGTTAATTCGCTTTATCTAGATACTCACAACAGCTTCTAGCTGATTGGCTTTGCAACAAAGGAAAACGTACTTGATAGTTGTTTTTTGTCTAATATGGTGTGAACATTTGCCCAAAGACAAAAAGTCAACGGGGGACAAAATACTTACATGAGTGTGTGTCTCTGCAATATGAACTTCAATTAGCAGGCAGTCATTATTAAAGTGAGGGGGAGAAGGGGGAAAAGGGGGGGGGGGGGCTGGGGCTGAGGATGTTGCATCAAGCAAGTTAGATGGAATAGCACATCTTCTTGATCGTCTACAAGATCAAGACATGAAAAGTGCAAGCAAGAACATGCTATGTGGTGTATCATGATTGGAAATGGAGGGGGACAGCAGCATAGGTAGGGTGAATTCAACATGTCAAGACACAAATATTCTCAATCATATGGGGAAATTAAAATGTCGAATTTCAATTGCATACGTACGTTTCAAGATGTCGGCCAAAGAAGAAAAAGAGAAGAGACGCCAGAGTCCCAGATCACCAGTAATATACCATTCCACACCCTACGAGTCCCTCTCGCTTGTCCCTTCCGTATTCATGAACAAGCATAGTGCTAATAACCGCTACTGTTATACTGTCTTCCACCGGCAGGCATAAGGATTTTGGAACCTGCTATGGCCTTCTTGGTGGGTTATCTGGTTGGCGGCACTATATATCTTTAAACAACCACAGCTGAACATGACGCACTCGAACATCATCCATTAGTGGGGGCACGCTCCAATCTTGGAAGCTGCTCGTCGCTTGGGCGGGCCGCCCTCGGATCGATTGGAATCCAGTCAAATGCATCCAACTTCCCTTCAATTGGAAACTATTACCCCATATTATCTTTAAAAATACCTAGGTAGGCAAACATTGCAAGCGTGGCCACTAACATTGATACCTAGCAAATAAACATTTGTTGTTATGTGATATTGCACCGGGGTAAAGAAGCCCAGTAGTAGTCACATGGCCCAAGGTCAATAAGAGGGGTAAGATGTCAATTTTATTGATTCCTGGGCTCTTCCAAGGTCCACGGGAGTCGCCCAGCCTTTGGATATATAGCATCATCACTCTGTTGCCTCCCTATAAGATAGGTAGCCCCTTAGTCTCCGACTGTCACGCGGACTTCCCTTGGGGAAGTTCCGNAGACACTTTATGTATATATATAGGCTAGCTGGTCCCAGACCCCTCTGAGGGAAACGTCCTCCTCAAGAGTTCCTTTGACGCCATAGCCAATTATTAGATCATCAGGAATATGAAGCTATTCCCAAGCCCAGAACATCTGCCCATGTGACAGTTATTATGCCGAAACGGACTGCCCGTACGGCTCCGGATCATGAGAATGGGTCGCTATGGTTGAAAAAACTGTCATCGAGATTTTGCGGGCCTGTGAGGCAGTAATAGATACAATGTGTATATATATCGGAACGTTACGTGTTTTAAGGAATAACATATTACGGAGCCGTAATGTCAATAAGGTCAGGGCGGGTGTCGGCTAGCTTAATGAAGGATAAACCGCATTCAGCTACAATGCTGACTCATGATTCTAACATCAATGAAGGTAATAGTTGGGCGACGGAGTGGTTATGAAATGAGAGAAGATGTTGTTCGACATCTTAATCCATCACAAATTTCCCGCCTGTTAGTTCCTCGCTCAATTCCCATAGACGTTGCGCTGCGGCGGGGTCCTTCGCGTGATCCGCACATTGGAAAAATTGACAATCCGCTAAATACAGCCCACGGCATTCTGCGAGACGCGAAAATAGAGCGTTTGATCAGTATCTATCTACTACTTGGCGCAGTATTGTTAAACATTACGTACCATCAAGCGCTGGGTCCAAGGCAGCAACGAGGCTTGTTGAGGCGCCCTCGTCGCTATTCTTCCAATACTTGGACGTGGCTTCTATTGCCTTGGCAACGTCTTCTTCATGCTCTCTTCCGAGGTTGCTAATAACACCTTATCGGCCTCTGGTTAATCAAAATAGATCTCGTCATGCGGCGTAACGTATCGCTTGGTGAGAAAGTACATACCTCCAGGGTGAAGGGCATATGCCATGATCCCCGAAGTCTTTGCATAATTTTGCAAATATAGGGTGAACAGAATATTAGCAGTCTTGCTTTGAGAATAGGCTATAGTGGACAAATATCCATCTTCCGAGGCCTTGGCGAAGATTGGGGAGATCGGGGAAATGGGCTTTTCGGCCTGTGGGACCTCTTTATTTTCCATATTATAGTCATGGAAACGGATGGGCGATAGCATATGTCCATGACTCGATAGGTTGACGATCCGGGTTACTCCTGAAGAGTTTTGTGCTGCCGCGGCTCTCAGCAAGGGGAATAGAAGCTTGGTAAACAAAAAGGTCCCTATATGATTGACGCCGAATTGCATTTCAATCCCTTCTACTGTCCAATTCCGCAAGCGACAAGTACAGCCAGCATTATTCACAAGAATATCGAGTGTGGAGATAATACTCTCGATCTTTACCGCGGCCTTTCTTATGGATTCCTGGGAGGCTAGGTCCATGACAATCGTTCGTACATTGACACTAGGATATGAAGTCCGAATGATATTAGCAATAGCTTCTAGCTTGTCCTTAGTCCTTGATACCAAAATCAAATTTGCAGGTTCCTGAGATGCAAATGCAATCGCGGTCCCTTCCCCGACTCCATTCGGCGCAACTCCTGTGATGATGACTTGGCATTCTATCAGCAACAAAGTTCAAATAAGACAATTCAGGGGTTACTATCCCATACTATTTCTATCCTTGATCCTGTCTACAAATTCAGCAGCAACATTCAAGGCGGACGTCTTTTGGCCCCAACGAGGGTTTGATGTCATGTTTTGAAAGGAATCAAACGTGCAGATATCGTAACGTGGTGAATCTCAGACTAGCTTGAGGTATGACTATCTAAGTCCAAATTCAGATACAGTCGCTGCGGCCCTCCTGCTTATATGCTAGCCCCGGTCTAATGCGATTACCATCGTATATGAGCATATGCCTAAGTAGGTCAGACGGTGATAAGTGGATGTAGGATAATTTCATACAATATAGACAAAGTTACTTCTGAAGGTGGCATGGTCTATATAGGCTAAGGTCGCAGGACCCATAAACCCCCGGCCTAGGAAAAGGAAACCGAGGGAATATCGTAATCACTCACAGCTTCCTGATGTTGGTCATTATCTACCCCCAACCCGACCTTGGGGCAAGGTGGCCGCTAGATTGTGACCCCGCGGCTCCCCGCACAGAGTGACCTAATGAATGTAAGGTGGTTCAACATTATTACAATATTTAAAACGTCTTCGACCTTTCATTCTCGGTGATCCCATCTCCAAAGAAGCCCAGTGACTTCGAATATGGCGGGTAATACTATAAGTAACGGCGCGTTATCGCGTCCCCCGACAGGAATTAGAGTTATCGTTGTGGGTGCTGGTATGTTAAGCAAGTTAGTACGAGTGTTTAGTTCGGGTGTAAGCTGATGAATTGGTTCTATTCTAGGGTTTGGTGGCCTGGGTGCTGCAATAGAATGTCATCGCCAAGGCCATGATGTCGAGGTCTACGAAGCATTTCCAGAATTAAAGCAGCTGGGTGACATCATCTCGTTCGGGCCTAATGCTGGACGCATCTTCTACAGGTGGTCCGGTGGGAAGATCGCCCGTCGCATGCGAGCACTTAGTGTAAGTAGTGCTTCGAGCCTCATGTTATCTACCGTGATACATCCTACTTTTGCCTCAATGATGTTGAATATAAATCCCCATTTCGATCTGATATCACTGACCTTGGACTTTGCAGATCGATTTAAGAAAGTATGGCTTTAACATCCATAAGTACGATACTGGCGAGATTGTCATAAACCAGAAGACTCCAGAATATTCTGTGGAAGCCCCAAACTTCAATGGACATAGGGGCGAGTTACACAAAGTAGTTTTCAACTACGCAAAAGATGATCTTGGCATACCAAGTGAGTACAAGAGCGTATGCGCTTGAAGCCCTAAAAGACTCCGAGAACCCACACGAAGAGTAAAACATTGACTTGATATTTCACAGTTCATCTAGGTAACAGGATCAGTACTTATTTCGAAGATGATGACGAGTCGGGAATCGTGCTTGAAAGCGGTGCCAGGGTAAAGTAGCCAGCACATCAGCGGCATTCACAGAGATCATTGACACTAGAGAAGGTATGCGCCCATGTGGTTATCGCCGCAGATGGTGTTCGATCGAAAGCTCGAAAATCCGTCCTGGGTTACGAAGATAAGCCTAAGAGTAGCGGATACGCGGTTTGGCGAGCTTGGTACTCTCTGCTTTACTTTATCCATTCTACTAGCGCTTGAGCTGATTATTCTGATAGGTTTCCAAACAAAGATATGATCGCGGATCCCCTGACCGCTCAATATTGTGAGAATGGTGATACATTCAATGGCTGGATCGGCCCCGATATGCACTTCCGTGAGTCATGACTCAGATTACCCTCCTCCAATTTTGGAAAATATGGTAAGAGGTTCTGATCCTTGACGATGAAGTCTTTAGTACTATCAAGAATGGCTCTGATTGCTGTTGGGTTCTCACTCATCCCGATGAGCACGACATTGATGAATCGTGGAGCTTTCCAGGAAAACTCTCTGAAGTTAAAGAGGCCATAAAGGACTGGGATCCAATGTGCACCAGGATCGTGTCAAAAACACCAGAAGAAATGTTGGTGGACTGGAAACTGGTGTATCGTGACCCCTTACCTACATGGGTAAGCCCAAAGGCAAGAATCCTATTATTAGGTGACTCGGCACATCCCTTTTTGCCTACCAGTGCACAGGGAGCAACACAGGCCCTCGAAGATGGGGGTGAGTGAAATCAGCATAGGCTGCTAATTTGCTATTTTAAGTCTCAAGCAACTTGTTTGTGAGAGCGCTTTGCTCTGAAACATCTTGTGTGTTTCTAAATAGCTTAACTTTTCGCCCCAGTTGTACATCTGTTAANTTTTTTATTTAGTTTGCATCGCCGCTTGTCTCCGCAAAGGAGGGAAAGAGAACATCCCAACTTCCGTACGAGCCCACGAGAAGATCCGCTATGATCGCGTTCGCGCAACACAGAAAACCGGAGAATCAACTCGGGACATGTGGCACAAGACGGACTGGGAGAAGGTTAAAGAGAATCCGGAGATTATCCAGTTTCCCCGGCAAGACTGGATCTTTGATTTTGACACCGAAAAGAACGTCGAGGAGATGTACGATGAGGTTGTTAAAGCGCTGTCAGGATAATAGAAGCTACGTTTTGAGGGAGGGAATATCGGGATTAGTTCATGGCGATAGATCAATATATTGGGAATACAATCATCAGATAGTGCATACCATCCTGTTTCAAATGTGTAGATTAGGAAGCATAGGAGTCAAGACTACGGTTGGGTCTGCAAATTCTGTATAATTTTAAGTTATCAACATCATCAAGTTATCCGCAGCATCTATCTACTTGTCCCGTATCTCTCCTCAAATCATCATCATTCTCCCGGAGAATGCCAACCTTGCATTCCATAAACATCTAATAATGACCACTTGCTAGGTTTACCGAAAAGAATTGAAATAATTTCTCGGCCATAGGTCTAGTGACGATGGGTTGCTTGTGCGCGCTGATATCTCAATGGCTTAACTGGGACTCGATGTGGTCTACCTGAGGCTTTTCGTCAAACGTGATATGATGCCCAGTGCATTGGTACTTTCGAAACTTGCGAGCAGAAACACCTGCCTCAAACTATAAAAGAGAATTAGCATGTTGTTTCTAGAAGACCCTTGTCGGCACTCATTTACCATTTCATCGATTTGCTCAAGGTTGCGACCTTTGACCTCGGGCAGGTATAGCCACACCCAAATTCCAGCGATGAGGCAACTGCCAGTCCATATATAACCGTACTTCGGACCCCAACCCAACTTCGCAGGGTTAATGAAATATGGTGCGGTGAATGTAGTCAGCCAAGCACCGAAGAAGCCAATTGCCGTAGCCAGACCAAAAGTATGGCTGCGTAACCGCTGGGACGCGAGTTCACCTCCGGAAAGCCACGCGTATGTAGATATCAAGGCGTTGTATGCCACGATATAGATGACGCTAAGGCCGACGATGACCTTTCCGGTCTTCTCCGTCCCTGGTTCAATAGTGTACACAATGGCCATAATCAGCTGAGACAGACCGCAGACGGCGAATCCCGACATCATCATAACACGTCGGCGGCCGTACTTGGTGATGATCAATGCGTTGAACAACAGCGCGGCGACACCGGTCCCAGTTAAGATACACGAGTTCTCGAATGCGTTTCCTACATTAGCCATTTCAAAGAAGTATGTTCCGTATGCTTGCTGTTTGTCAGGCTAAAAGTAGTATGGAGGGTCAGCATAGTAGAACTTACAGATTACAAACATAGCCCCAGAGGCAGCTTGCGTAGTCAATCCGAGAACGGATGTGATAGTTCGGCGTCGATCGATCGGATTCTGGAACAAAGTGCGGTATCCTACTCTTGACTGCAGTCGAGCTTCTGCAGCCAGTGTCGCCTTCATCTCATCTAGCTCATCTGTAACAGGCCATCCCACCGGTCTCAGTCGTCTAAGTGCCCGTTCAGCGTCGTCTATTCTCCCTTCTGCGGTGTGTAGTCAGCATCTCATATTAGTAGTGAGATTTCGTGTTGTGAGGTTTTTCGAAAGCGTCACAAAAATCGTATACTGATTTGACTTACTGTGAAATAATTAGTCTCGCGTATTATAGATTTCACATAGTTCATAAGGGAGCATGTAATGCTTTGGCGCATACCTCGTTGCTAACCATCTTGGGCTTTCAGGTATGAAAAACAGACCAATCGTTAAGACCAAAGGAATAACGTGGACGATTCCTAATGGGATGATGTAGGAATTTTTGCTATGGGTCTTAGCAGCGAAGTTGTCGATTACAGTGCCGACGAGAGATCCTGCATTTCACGGTTATCAAAGGCGTGGATGAGACCGGCTCCAAGAATGTACCCACCAACAGACACCCAATAAGTGAAGATAGAGATGCCGAATCCTCTATATCGACCGGGCGAACACTCCTATTGAATTATAAGCTTAGTGGGACCGTGATAGGGCACACTATTTACCTGAATATAGAGTTGTGCATGTGTCATTAGAAGCCCATTCGCCAGACCAATAATAAGTCTCCCAGCGTATAAACCCCCGATCTCCGTCGTGGCTTGCATGATGGCTGTAGAAACGAAGACTCCGACGCAAGCAATCCAAAGCGACATCTTGCGGCCAAAATATTTCGCTGTGAATCCCGCTGTAGACGAGGAAATGAAAGCGCCCAGTATCATCAAAGAAGATATGAGTTGTTGTCGTTCGGCATTGATGTTCCACCCGAGAGGTGTCGATGGGGCTCTCTCACCGAAGACCTATGGTTACTTATTAGTCAAGGCTTGGGAGATAATAACATGGTCATCACCTGGAGAAAGCCGATCATCGCCTGCAGGCCGCCAATAATTCCGAAGTCGAGGCCATATTGGAATGAGCTCAACGAGACGAGGGTGACGATAAGCAGAGCTTTCCAATGCTCCTTCATACCCAGTTCTGGGCCCTGATCCTTATTCCCTGCCATGACAAACCCTACAGCCTCGCAGTATCTACGTGTTTCTGTATGTGAATGTGTAGCTAGAGAGAGGAATAAGAGTGTCTATGGTGTGTAAATACTGGAAAGCTAAAAGACCTAAATCATGTTTCCTTGCCAGCGCCCAGACGGCTGCGCTACGACTGATAAATATAACGGCAAGCTCTTCAAAACTGCCGGAATATAGTGCAAACCATGTGAGCTGTACACAAGGAGTGGACGAAGAACCCCCGCCAAAACTGTGCTAGATTCCCCCAATGGATTTGACTGACGGGGGCACATCCGATTCCTCTGGTTACTTTTCCGACCTCTGATGCCCAGGCTGCATAGTCCCCATCCAACTCTACCGGCTAATGTCCGTTTTGCCTTGAGAGAAGCCCGATATTATCCTAGATTGGTAGCGGGACGGATACTCTAGTCCGAGAGTCTACTATACGAAGCGAAGATAATGTTAGCAGAATTGAGACGTATGACATGAAAACTTATGTCCTATTTTGAATAATGATGAAGAATTCCGAAGTTTTTGTCTCATGTCAAGCTTTAAGATTAACAGAGGCTTGAGGATAGTGGTAATAATAGGAGCAATTATCGTTGGAGGAAAACAAGGCCTAAATTATGCCAAGACTTATGTACATTTTTTCGTTTTCATCACCGTGATGTTTTTTACCCCCTTACTACGCCGGCGCATCCGTCAACGGAACATACCTAACCCCGTATAGCCTCTTCTTCTTGATCTCGCCTTTCTCGTCTTTGTCTACGACCCAGATATATTGCTCCCACCGGCTGCCCTCGTCTTCGACGGGAATAAACATGCGACCAGGCCGACGCAGCTGTCGCACAAGCTCCTCGTGTAACTCTACTGCTGCCGCCCCGACGTGGATTGCGTCCCAACCCTGCGCGTCGTCCTCGTCCGCCGCTCCGCCAACATTCTTCGTGTTTGCATCCGTAAGTTTCTCGCCCCTTTGGCTACCTGAGGTGGATGCGGATTGAAGGGGCGTTGAGGATGCGCCCAACGTCTCCGGCTCAACCCACCCCTTCCGCCCATCCCCAACACGAAACCTGACCCGCCCACTCGCCAAAAGTCCCCGTCCTTCGCTTGTCTTCCCCATATTTGTCTCCGCCAACTCCCGCAGCGCTGCGATATGCTCGACACCGACGACCACGGCGTCCTCGCCTGCCAGTTCCGCGAAGATATGGGTAAGATACCCGCTCCCACTCCCGATGTCGAGAACCCGCCGTGGACGTTTCGTGGCGCTCGTCGAGGGAAGGAGATAGGGCAGTAAAGACTCGGCTGCGTTGGCGTGCATGTGTGGTGCTGAGATGGTCGCTCTATGCCCGATTGCTTGTGGTGAGTCCTCGTATGGCGATGACGGCGCGTAGTTTGCTCGGTCGACAGCTAGAAAGGCGTTGCGGACTGCTTCCGACGTGATCATCCCGTTCATCCATAAGTTCTCTACCAGCGTCTTATTGCACCGGCCAGAACTACGCCATGCCATCCTGGGTATAGTAGTGATTACAAGACGATTTGTGGCGCGTGATTCAGTGATATATGGTTTTGGATAGGTCTGTATTAGACTCGCATTGGTTTGATGACTTGGAATGTGGTCGGCTCAAAGTGGTGGCGACAGTTATAGATTGCAGGTAGTCAGCCAGGTAGATCGATGCGGGGATATTGGAATCCCGAGTAATCGTGCCTGGATTGTCCGGTATCCAGATTATGGGTGGGCTACTTGAAGATTGGCTTAAAGGTGTAAATTAGATAAATTGGTTCATTTGCTTCGTTATCGAGTGAGTGGCTGTTGGTATCCAGGTTAGTACATAGTAACATTGGTAATAAAGTTGTTGGTGGATGACTGATTGAGGAGACACTTTTTGTTGCAGCCACCGCGGGGTTCATTTGGATGCGTCATGGCTACTTCATTTCAGTCTTCAACTAGGTGTCAATTTTCTCGTCTCGCATTTGCACTTATTCGGGTTCCCACGAGCCCCGCTGTCCTTTATTTACTTTACCACGTCTTATTGAGCAATAAAATTATGGATAATACATAATATGTATAGAACTGTGATGGCTTCCTTTATTGTTGCCAAGCGACGTACCCAAGTAAACCACCAACCGTGCTTAAATACCTAGGTAGGTCTGTAGTCTTATGTCGTTCACTCTTTGCCTGGTCTGAAATCCATGATGAAAACTGCTCCCTTTTCTTTCTTTCTCAAAACAGGTCCAACTTGGTCATATGTTGGAACCCCTGTATCTGTTCCGTCGTCTGATTCCAGCACCACATCGGATCCGGAGTCTTGGGGATGAACGTGGCAAATTTATCCCCCTCTGTACCGCCGTTGAGTTGAACAATGATGGATATTGCCGTGATGAGCCTGCGATCTACCACATCCCGGACACTCCCGCGCCCGAACATGTGGTTCGCCATGTGCATGCCGTTCTGTTTCGATTGCTCCCACGTAATTGTACCTTTCCATTCATATGGCTTCGCTTGTCGGAACACGGCGTCGAGGTCGCTCGGGAGTTCGCAACTAAGGGCGTCTTCTCTGCCATGCCCTGTTAATAGGACTCGACTAGGCCGATGTCCCGGGTACTCTCGTCAAAGGCAGAAAGAAATGGGGAAAGAAGTTGCCTGTCGACATACAGTTTCACCCGTATTGAGATCTCATGCTCCATCGTCACCTGTGTGGCGCCCACGCCCTCGACCCGATGCGCCTCGACAATGGCGTGAAGGCAATGTAAGATGTACTTGGTGCGGTGTCGCTTGATATCCTCCTTAAGGAAACACAGCTGCTGCCTGTGTGGCTGCGAGTAATCAACCAAGGCCTGGTCATGGTAGTACTGGGCGTGGGCGTAGATAATTCTCAGGACATCCTTGTGCCATTGATGTTGCATTATGGACTTGACCGTGTCGAATGGCAATTCTCCGAGCACTCTGAGCGCCGATTCGTGGTTCCGTAGAGGGAGCTTGCATATTGCGCAGCGATCCATTGTATTCGTCGCCAAGGAATTTAAAGAGGGGGAATTGCTGCTTTGACACTTCTGGCATGCGACGGATTGGAATGATTGCAACTCGATCTCGCATATAAACCTTCAGTGTGTCAAACACTCGGTATAATGGAGGAAGTGAATGGAAACCGCATCCTTCCTGGGCTAGTATGGAAGTCTCAACTTCGCAATGCTTCGTGAATCACCGATAGCCACGATATTTGCCTTGGTAGGCACCTGGGGCATCATTGTGGGAGGGAGGTTACGGATCATCCAAAAATAGTACTGCACCTTATATCTTGTTTACACCGATGCATCAACTTATACTCTTACATGTCTACCTTAATATTTAAGCGCAAGAGGCTTGTTAGAGGAGATGGTTAGAGAGAGTTACGTTTACTCCCTCGACGACGGTTCTTTTAGTTGAAAAGAGCTTCGAAATGCGTAATTGGTTTAAATGAACGTGATAGGCTAGATGGCAGCATTCACCAAAGGCACAAAGTTGCCCAGAGGATTTTAGTATTGATCATATATATCAAAAACAATATACCTAAGTTCCATACTACCAAGTTGTCCAATTTCTGACCAACCTGCCGAGTTACATTATTAAAATGGCTTTTGTAGCGTATTAATTAACTGATCGCTTCCAACCAACTGAACCCATTGATCAATCCATTAATTACTCACCCAATAATTAATTGACTAAAGAAAAGGAGCACGACAGGAACTATACTAATGACGTAATAGTACAGCGGGCTAATGTAGGAAGGTGTGGTCGGATCATTCCGACGCATCGTGCACTTAGGCGGCTCCGTGAACGGAGCCGTCCCAAAATAAAGCCCTGCATTTTTTTTTCCAACAACATCGGGAAACACGCACCACATAATCAGAACTTTAACGTCGATAGTTACCGCAGGGAATTGCACGGGCTCCGTACAGGTCAATTAAGTGGGGAACTAGGTTCAATCCCCAACGCTGACTCAAAGTCACATGACAAGACGACGTATATATATCTCTTAGTGACTACCAACCTACTAGGTAGCCACGGTAGCATCACCGTGGCAAGTCATTTAATTTAGAGGGAGAAAGAGAGGGAGAGAGAATTATAGAAGAAGAGGGGAGGAAGAAAAAGGCGAAAGTGGGAAGAACCAAACATCGAGAAAGGGAACAAAAAAATGTCACAGTCACAAGGCGAAAAGCCGAGCCCGATGCGCTCCATCATCGCCGGTGCCACGGCGGGTGCCATCGAGATCACCATAACGTATCCCGCAGAATTCGCCAAGACGCGCACACAGCTGAACCGGAACCTGGCGTCGGGCGCGAAGCTGCCGTGGCCACCCTTCGGCGCGCAGTGGTACGCAGGGTGCACGACGCTGATTATAGGCAACTCGGCCAAGGCCGCCATCCGCTTCGTCTCCTTCGAGCAATACAAGCGCCTCCTGGCGGATGAGAACGGCCGCGTCTCTGGACCTCGGAACGTACTCGCTGGTTTCGGCGCTGGTGTTACCGAATCCTTACTGGCCGTCACGCCCACCGAATCCATTAAGACTACCCTTATTGACGACCGCAAGTCTGCCAAGCCGCGTCTCAGAGGCTTCCTTCATGCCGTCCCTGTTATTGCCCGCGAACGCGGCCTCAGGGGTTTCTTCCAGGGCTTAGTCCCCACCGCCGCGAGACAGAGCGCCAATAGTGCTGTGCGCTTCGGCAGCTATACCTCCCTGAAGCAGCTCGCCGAGTCGTACACGGCGCCGGGCGAGAAGCTGGGTTCAGTGGCAACTTTTGGCATTGGCAGTGTTGCGGGCGCCATCACGGTTGCTGTCACACAGCCGCTCGACACTATCAAGACACGTATGCAGAGTATTGAGGCACGTCAGGTGTACGGGAATAGTTTGCGCTGCGCGGCCCTCATCTTTAAGCATGAGGGAGTGCTGACGTTCTGGAGCGGCGCATTGCCTAGGCTGGCGAGACTTGTGTTGAGTGGAGGTATTGTCTTTTCCATGTACGAAAAGAGTATGGAGTTGATGAACCGCTTGGATCCCGAGAAGAAGTATATATAGAGTGTATGCGAAGAGTGCGGGCCATGAGAGAACGAACAACGTGCTTGTGCGATGAGATACCCTGCAAAAAAAAAAGGCGTCGAGGTTATGGCCTGTGTAATGACATATTATAGATGAATAGATGAATATATCACGGCACCGGCAAACGGTATTCTTGGTATGGTCACTTAAACAAATTTACATCCAGGATTTTGAGTTGACGGCAAGATTATTTTTCGGCCTCGAGATGCGAAAATAATCAAGAACTAATAAGTAAGGGGTATCGATTCTTTTTTTTTTTTTTTTTYTYTTTTTTTCCCTTCTAGCTGTTGCCTTCCCGGCGCCCGTTGACCGCAGAAACCTTCGCGATCGTATATCTATGTCGTCGGCATCCATTTCCCCCGCTCATACACATCACGCTTCCTCTCGCATTCCTACATATATCATACACTGAGCAATTATAGCGCCTAAATTTGCTTTTGTGTTTATTGTAGTCGCACAATGCCCTTCATCCTTAACCAGAACCTCTCGAAAAAGGATCGATTTGGTGCCTCTTCGAGCTCTTTCAGCAGGTCCGTGAAGTAGGTCGGGTTACTCTTGGGTTGGAGTAATGAGCCCGTGATGGGATACTAGTGACGTAAGGTCTCGTCAGCACCCACTCTCTATGATTGGATATGGGGCTGTTGTCTGTCGACTATATAGAACGAAGGTATGGTATGAAGAGGTATGGACAGCCTAGGTAAGCTTGGCCTCGCTACAAACTCACAGTCTTCTTATACCGGTTGTCGAGTAGTGAGTAGAGGGCGTTGGCCTGTCTTAGTTGCTCCTCTTCCGACATGTCGAGCTTGGGTTGATCGAAGCGTTTGTGCAGAATAGTCTGGAACTGGACTTCGGGTCGAATGGTGTCCTTGGGCCATTGGCTCAAGGCCCGGAGAATGTGGTGTTGACCACGCTAGAGTATGTAGGCTTTAGCGATGGCGATTCACGTCACAATTCGCATCTACGGGGTCGAAGAGGGGTGGTTGCGACATACGATGGCTTGTCGGGACATGGTAAATTACGTAGATTTGAGGAACTGTTGCTGCTGTCGCCGCTCTGGTGGGATTCTGACCGGGCGCATCGATATGGTAGTTGGAATTTTGGAAGATGTCGGCGATAACGAGCCTTAAAAATAGCAGGATGATACCATGTCTATGTACCTACTTAGTGAAAGCAAAAACAAGGATCTCTTGAGTGGTCAGTGTAGAATTAGTATGTAGGAGGGTAAGTTCTGGGGGTCAGACCAGGGGTCTGACCCTCCTTCCTAATGTACAATCCCCCCCCCGCCACCTGCCACCACCAGCCACTTCCCACCGCCACACCGCCTAGTGCCCAAAAACAACAACTGCCCCCAGTTGGCTATTGGTGCCAGCTTCCTGGCCCAATAGAGTCATCACATCATTACTGCTTGTCTAGTTTCTAACATATGGATCTATCCCTTTTCTCTTTTCTCCTCTATGGTTTCCTCATTTTCACGAAAACAACAACAAAACCCTTCCATCTCCTACATTTCGGTTGGTGGAAGAAGGTCAAGGATCCGATACTCAGGGTCAGTCAATTCGGGAACGGGGACCTCGATCAATGGCGTCTCCAACTCTTCCACCAACGCGGGTTGGTCAGTGCGAAGTCGCGACGGGCGCACCAAGTACGGTTTTAATTGGTTCACATGCACTTTGGTAGCCCCTCTGTTTGGGCGGTTAGGTCTCACAATAGACCATGTCACGTCCGAAACACGCGTCGCGATCTCCCATGGTCCCGTCCACTTGGGCGCCAGCTTCTTGGAAATACCACCCTTCTTGCCGGGGTTCTTTTGATACCACCACACCAAATCTCCCATCTTCAGTTGTGCACTCCAATGGTATGGGGCCCGAGTATCCTGTTCTCCGTTCAGAAGGGTTTCTGCGAACCGATCACGAGCGTAATCCCGTCTCTCAAGATGCTGCAAGAGTTGCAGATTAGTGGTCATGGTGCCTGGATCTTCCACCTCTTCTTCCGTGTCGCCCTGCTGACTGACCTCACCCACAGTGTCCGTGATTCGTGAAAGATTGTGACGCAACTGGTATCCCAACAGTAGCTCCGAGGGAGAATACCTCTGCCCTCTCAGTCGCCGTGTATTTATGTTCATAGTGAATCCAATCAATCGGTCGGGCCATGTCTTGATCAGAATAGGGTCCTTCCCGGTTGCCCACTTTCGCAGCATAGTCTTCACTTCCCGCACCATCCGTTCTACCAATCCCACGGAACTGGCATGCGTCACAGGTGCATATACGAGGTTGGTGCCCTGACCGGTGAGTCGCTGTTGGACTGGATTGGCAGTAAAGTGTGTCCCGTTATCCGAATATATCATTCGCGGCCATCCAAAAATGGGGTGAAGTTGTTCCCACATTCCCAGAACATGAGAAGAGGAAGGGGATTCCGTCGAACTGGTAAAGATATATCTGGTACAATAGTCTACCACAACCAGTATGCACTTGTGTCCGTTGTAGGCCTGCGGGTTGATAGGTCCCAGGTAGTCCATCCCAACCATCTCCCATGGGGATAAAGTTATGATAGTTCGCGGGATAAGAGATCTAGGCTCCACTCCATTCTGTTGACACTCGCTGCAAGTCATGACGTAGGTGGTAACGTCGACCAGTCTGGTGGGCCAATATATTTTCCCCCGCAGTCGCCCCAGGGTAAGCAGACCGGCGTAATGTCCATGATGATCGTGAGCCCACTTCAATGCCAATGCCACATGAGATTCGCCAATGCACAGGCTCAACTCTCCCGTCCGCTCAACATAATATAGTCGCTCTCCGCGCAGTACATGATGTATTGCCTGTCGCTTGATCCAACGCCGGCGGTTGGGGCTGTATTTCTTGATGCCTTCCAGTCCTTCGATCAGGAAGGACAATATGTCGCCATACCAAGGCATAAGGGTCTCGTATGCGGTGGGGGACAACACCGGCTGGGTTACTCGTACATCGGCAAACGGTAGGACGTCTCCGTGGGCTATGGAAATGGTGTTGGTACTGGGCAGATAGTCAATCGTCTCGGGGTCTCTGTGCACCACGTCATTCTGCCAGCGCGATGGCAATCGAGAGAGTCCGTCAGCAATTCCAATGAGTTTAGATTTACCTGGTCGATGCTTGATCAGGACATCATATTCCGAGAATTGGGTGACCCATCTTGCCAGTCGTCCCTTCAATTCCTTTCCCGCCCGTAATAACACCAGCAGTGCCTCGTGGTCTGTGTATATGATGATGGGGTACTTAGAGGGAAGAATCATCCATCGGGTTTCGGCCAGAGCCCTGAGGACAGCCAGCGCTTCCTTTTCCGTGACTGGGTACCTCGTCTCCGCGTCAGATAGTCGATGTGATATGTACATAATCACGTTCATCATGCCAAGATGCTTATCTTCCAACTCGGTACCTGGTGGCGTATCAGGGATCTGTATCAGTACTCCCCCGGTTCCGGTGTCGGACGCATCCGTCGCCAAATGGAATTGAGTGTCATCCAATACTCCCCGACAGGATCTCTCCTGGATAGAATCGCAGATGTACTCGAAATGAGCCTGGTGCTCCGGTGTCCACTCAATCCTTTCTTTCTTGATCCAACACTTCTGAGTCGACACGTTGCCCTTTGGGGTGATCCGGGCCACATGGTTCATATAACTTGTCTTCAGACTCCGGGCCCTGTCCGCGCGACCGGGTACGTATTGTTTGAGATAGCTGGTAAGGTACAGGAACGCTTCGACCTCCTCGACCTTTTCAGGAGGGCAAGATTTCCATCTGGCAAATCGCTCGCGATGTTCCATGTTGGGTCTGATCGTCCCCTTACTCAATTCAAAACCAATCGCCTCCATGTTTGGCACGCACACCTCCGTCTTCTTACCGGACAAGTAGATCGGTCCCGCAGCAATCCTGGGGAAGTAATGATCCTTCAGGAAGAAGTACATCCTTTCAAATGTATTTGCCGAGATCAAATGGTCATCCATGAAAATTGCAAACCCTGCTCTCCAATCGGGATGATGCCCGAACAATGATGGCAGCCCATCGGGATTACCGGGACATGCAGGATGCGGTCCAAACACAATGTCTCCAAATTGCGAATATGTATGTGGCGCTCCGCACAATCCTTGAGCCATGCGCTTATACAGGTACATCCCATGCGGGGTAACCACCGCTGTCTTCCACTGATCTTGTGCACGTACAGGAATAGCCCAATAACCGTTCGATGCATCCGCCTTGAAGAACACACTGTGCCCTCCCTGAATGAGTACATCGAAGTCCTCGTCGCGGTTGTGCATTGGCCACTGGGGTTTAAGGGTCGCGGAGTTAATCGGACGATAGTCATGCACCACCCGCAGCTCTCGATTCTTCTTATATGGGAACCTGGTATATGCTGCCCAGGCTGAAGATCCTTTGGTGATGATGTCCGCCTCTTCCATGGTCGGAAACACTTTCTTCGAAAACTCCAACTCGTCTCTGGTATATCGTACCTGCCTCAATCGGAACGGCTTAACATTTGGATCCGTATCGATGCAATGCTCAATCAGATCCGTAGGTCGGATATCTTGTAAGGATTTCGCAAAGCAGTCTCGGTACGTATACAGTAGCTGGACCATCCTTCTTCTTTGCTCAGGATTAGACACCAGGTCTCCGATCACGATCTTATGACTTCTCACAAACTCCTCCGCTTCTCGCACATCACCATCGAATGGTTCTCTTCGCGCATGCCTTCCGATTAACTCTCCAGGGTGTCTATGCAGGGGTCGGCTTGCCGTCATGGTGAATACTTGCTTTTCCTCGTATCCATGTGCGGGGTAATCTCTCACGATCTCGATCTCGACTGCCTCATCTACCCCTGCCCTTGTGGCTGTCCCTGCAGCTATCTCACTCACGTCTCGAACCATGTCTGAGTCACCAGCAGCACTCGGTCCCGAGGAAGGTCTCAATTCGAAGTGACAGGTCTCAAAGTCTCCGCCCGCATCGGTCTCCTCCCAGACGGTATATGCCGGTACAGACTCTTTCCTTCCTGCCTGCAGCCTACGTTGATGTTCAAGCAATAGGTATGGAATCACGTCACCAACTGTCGGCAGATATGATATCTTCTTTACTGATTGATCGGTATACTGGCCAGATGATAAGGCCACCGGTGTCGGTGGAGGAGTTGTCGATGATACCGGGATCACGTTGTCCTTGGTCTCCAGAAACTCATTCCAATACCTAAGCGGCCTACCCCTCTTCCACTCTCTTCTTTCCTTATGTTGTTCCAGTAGGTAATTGACGAACTCCAGATCTGCTTCACTCAATGGGTTGGAATAAGCCATGGCAGGTGTAGCCTCAGGATGGTCAATAGATCGGTAGCTGTCCTCGCTTGGGGTATCATCCGTCATGTCCTGCTGTCTCACTATCACCGGTTCGGCCTCATCGTATCGATAGATCACATCGTCCTCATGGAATCTAATACTCGCCGTAAAACTCTCCTTCCTCTTCTCCTTGTCTCGAATGGTCTCATCAAGTCCGGTCTCAATTCGCCTCTGAACACCTGCCGGTTCCGTGCTCAGAGGTATTCTTTTAACGATTCGGCAAGTTCCTCGTCTTCCATCTCTGCGGCGTTGTCAATAGCGTAAAACAACAGATCCCACATCTCGTCTTCGTCGGCTAACTCCTCTTCTGCTTCTTCATTTAGTTGAGTTTCCATCACCTTCATCGAGTCTCCGAAGTCAATTTGGATCCTTGGTTTGCTTGCAGGGAAGATAGGGATCAACTTCTTTACTCCCTTCTTCCCGTTGATCTCAAGGATGTCGGAGGCATAATGTTCAACAGCCTTTACACGTTTCAACCAGCTTCGAGAAAGCAACAAATCAAAACTTTCACCAGCGGACATCACATACGCAGTCACAATCACGGCTATACCCTCAGTCACCACTTGAATCGATACACAATGAGTCACGGGTTGTCGCTTATCGTCAGCCAGTCGGACCATCCAAGGGACTCCAGCAGGACGTGGTGACAATCCTAACTTGTTGACGAAACCAGGTGAGATGATTTCAATGACAGCTCCTCCATCGAGCAGCGCCCGATTAGTACTCTGTCCTTCGACACTCGCACGAATGTATCCCAGGGTGCTCAATTCGGTCTCGTCCTCTCCCCAATCTTCAATATGCACCAACGCGCATTGTGGGCTGCCCACATACTCGACCGCATCGACGTCAATGATCGGTTCGTCATCTTTCTCCTTTCCTCTATCCTTCTGCTTCTTTCGTCCAACACCAGTTCGCTTGATGCTTGGGGCCATAGCACGTATAAACTGTGACTTGATGCGGGCTGAGCTGTCGACGAGTTGAGCGGCTGTCAACGTAATAGGGGTCTGCGCCAGCCACTCTCTGACGTCAAATCGAGGTAGGTTTCCTTCCATCATAATGCGTGCTGGGATCGTATCTTTAGGAGTAGATGGTTTCGGCTTGCCTTTGGTACTTGCTCTCAACTCATCAAGTTCAGCTTTATGTTTGGCCAGGAATTCCCTAAACGATGTTGGAACGACTGTGGGTCTAGGCGGATCATTTTCTGATGGGGGTCTCTCATTGGTATCGGCTGGGCCACTCGACGTGGTGGTGGTTGCATCATGCATAGGCGCCCCCTGCCCTGCAGGCTTGGGTCGCACCGGAGTTAGGGGTTCTACTGTAGGTGGGGAAGGAAAAGCATCTGACTTTGTTCTTTTCTGGCCTCGGGGATTCACGGCAGGATCTTGGTTGACATTCTCACTAGCCATCACAGCTGCATTATCGGTCTCATCAATATAATCGTAATACTCTCCATTCTCTATCTCGATAAACTGCACTGCTGGATCAGTTACCGCCGGACTCATATAAGGTACATCATACACATGATCGCTGGGTCCTGTCCGGCCTTGCATGCATGGGTTCATGCCGATCATAGTTGCCGCCTTAGTCGCATCTGGTACATGGGTTCCTGGGTTAGCTTGTCTTCTCTTATTAAACTCTTCGATAATCTTGTTCTGCTCGCTGCGAGGTAGCGGATCATTTTTGCAGTCTCTCGCTCCATGACCCTTCTGTCCACATCGGAAGCATTGCATTCCCATGGTGCTTGGATATGAATATTGAGGTCGAGATTGGATTTGAACTTGAGGTGGAGGGACGTATCCCCCGTTGTTGCCACTCACTGGTGTATGTGTTGTGCTTCCCGTCTGTGACGTCGCAGCGGACTCAACGATCTTCTTCGATAATTGCTCGAATGCAGCAGCAATACGTTCCTCTGGACTCATGGCGGTCTGCCAGTCGTCGTCCGGGTAATCCGCCCGCTCATCATAGATGTTGCTTTCACCAATCGGAGTCGCCACCTGTCCCAGGTATTTTCGGATGTCTCTAAAAGTGGTGCCGTCGACTAGGAATCCCCTCGCCGACAGGAGGCTCTTGGTTGCCAGTCGATCCTGAAGTCGCAGTTGGAGCATAGTGTCTGCCTCACCGTCTCTCATTCCGCAGAGAAATGCCTCGGCCAACTTGGTCTGCAGCTCGGCGTCTTGCACGCGGTCGGATAATTTCTGAGTGCGACGGACATACTCAAGCAATGGCTCGCCCGCCTTTCTCTTCAACGCTCTAACCTCTCCTGCCAGCATACGCTGTTCGTCGCTATCATCATCGTCGTCGAATTCCTTTGTAAATGCGGTCTTGGTCAGGTCCCATGACCGTCGCGTCGCCTTAGGCAATGCGTGATACCATCCCTTCACTCTGCGTCCAACCAGTCCTCCCCTGAAGATCGTGGCTGCATACATATCCACATCCGGCTTGCCTGTTGCCAAAGTGGTGCAGTCCTGCACGTAGATCTCCGCATCCTCCCCTGGGAGGCCGGCAAACTGCGGGGTAGTCATGGTCTCCAACTGTAACTCTACTGGGGGTTGCTCGCTTGACTCGTTCAGGTTCAACTCCTTTATCCCGAGAGTCAGATCAGATAAGGATGAAGTGGAGGTTGAAGAACGAGATGAATCGAACGAGGGATCCGGAAAGGGAAGTATGTCCGATGACTTAAGTCGGAAAGGATGACCAGTGTCAGTGTCGCTGCTGCTGAGTCCTGATTTATATCGTGATGACTCTGTTGTCGACGACCAGTCATTCATTAGGGGTTTCCTTAGGGACCAACAACAAACACGTCCCCTCAATGGTGTTTCAAGGTGTATGGTGATAAACAGCCAAGTGACCCCAATGGCACCTGAATGTACTGTTGCTCACGAATGCCTAATGAAACAACCGTTTGCTGCTCAGGTGGGTCTTAGGCCGAATTGCCTGTTTGTTGCAAACAACCAATTTCGGATTCCTCGGATTGAATGAAAATGTGTATGTTCAGCGTCCCCGACGCCAATAGTCCTGATGATAATGTGAAGAAGAAGGGATCGATGTGCGTGTGTTCTGTAAATGGGATAGATTGCAAGGGTCATGGATCATGGGTTGACCTTGGCAGTACTCCAACGCTCTCTGCAGTACTGGATGGATACCTGGTTAAGTGCTATGAATTCCGATGGTGCTGGGGTAATCTGAGACAGGAAAGAAGGACCAGGAAAATCACTGATGACAAGACCTTTGAGACAACCCAGACGCAGCTGGAAACAACTTCTCAGAAAGGGATAAATATCAGTGAAGACACAGTTCTGACCTTTTTCTTCTCAAGAATCACCCTCAGGAGACCAGAATGAAAGCAAAAACAAGGATCTCTTGAGTGGTCAGTGTAGAATTAGTATGTAGGAGGGTAAGTTCTGGGGGTCAGACCAGGGGTCTGACCCTCCTTCCTAATGTACAATCCCCCCCCCCCGCCACCTGCCACCACCAGCCACTTCCCACCGCCACATTAGTGCATGCAACGACAGGCTGGCTAACCTCATTTGGGAAGAGCCTTGGACGCGGCCTGTGTACCACGCAACCACCCGTGGCTGCCGGGCCCAAGCCTAGAGTGCGGGCACGTAGATACCCGCTGGGTAGGTACTTGCAAAGGCATCTATAGTGAGGTAGCAAAGTAAGTACATGTACTTACCTACGGTAAGCGCACCTTCAATCCCCTACCCAACACAGCCAGCCAGCCCCTAATACCCTCCCGCTCTTCTACTTACTGCGTGCACAATGCCTACGTACTACCACAACACCATCATCATTCATCTTTGATCGTTCTTCAAGTCTTCACGAGTCTGACAAATTCCCTTTTTTTCAATCCCTTCTCTGCTTCTGCTTCTGCGTCTCCTCCTTCTTTTCACTCTCCTTCTCTTTCTCCTCCTATGCCTCATATTTGATACCACTCATTACCTTACATCTAGGACCATCCCTCCGTCCAATTTCGTCGCCTATTCTATCTGTCCTTCTACGTTTATCTTCGTTTTCGTACCCAGCGCAGCAGCATCCGAATTCTTCGTTCCTACACAGTATATAAATCATGACGGGCCGTTACGAGCGGGTGAATACTCGGGAGGAAGATGTCGACGCCTCCCCGAGCCCCTCTTCGCTGCGGCCACGGAGGATACCCAGCTCGCCGCCGCCTTCATTTCATTCACGATCATCATCGGCCGATAGACGACAGAACGTCGACTCGGACCTCGCAGACGCCTTTGATAGCGATGGGGATGACAGCGACAACGAATCTGATGACAGACAACGCTTAATGCGCAGAAGCTCTTTCCCGCCATCTTCAAATACCAACGCTGCCGCTCCTTCTTTCACCCAGGCTTCTTTGACCCAACCCGACGGACAATCGCAACCGACACAAGCGCAGTCGCATGCTACGGCCAACAATAGATTACAGCCCACGACGAACTCGCGAATATATGGTGGTGGCATCCAGTCGGATGGTGTGTTCTCCAACATGACGGCGAGACCCGAGAGGGGTGAGAAGGTTGTTGAAGAAGCTCCTCCCGTACGTGCCCTTTTCGTATCTGTTTTTTTCCCTTGCGAAACTTGCGAAACTTGCAAAACACGAGATGCGCTAACATCTATATCTCTCAGACATATGAGCAGGCCGCCGCAGACGCCGCGCCGCCCTATTGGGAAACCACTATCCTCGCCCCGGGTTTTGGAGGCCCCGATGACGTCTATATCGACGGCATGCCCGTCGGTTCTGTCTTCAGCTTTTTATGGAATGGCATGATTAGTCTGTCCTTTGTGCCACTCGTCGGCTTCCTTCTCACGTATCTTCTACACGCTACGCACGCTGCCAAAAACGGCTCTCTCGCTGGCCTCGGTATTTCCATCATTCAGTACGGGTTCTACTTCAAGCCGAGCACCGATGATGGGATGGGCAGCGGGTCCGGAGATGGATATGCTCAGCCTCCCGACCCCAATAGCCACGACTTCGATCCTAATGCCGTCAGTACAGGTGGTGATGGCGATGGGTCAGGCTGGGCCGGTGTTGATAGTAGCGAGTGGTGGGCGTACTTGTTGATGATCGTAGGCTGGTTTATCCTCATCCGGGCTGTTAGCGATTATATTAGGGCGCGGAGACACGAGCAGCTCGTCTTGCAGAGCCCTGATAGAGGACTGGGCATCCCTATCATCGCCGAGGGAGAGCGGTCCGAGACGGTGGTATAGACTTCACATACTCATAATGACGACTCATTGTTTTTGCTACTGCCACTGCACGCCCAATCGCATTATTTCCTAAAAGTAATCGACAAAAAAAACCCCATACAATCGTTTTCTCATCAAACAATATATTTCATCATACGAAGCCGACGCTCCCGCAACTTCGACTTTGTTATAGCTTGGCGTTGGGGGTGTACATGTTATGGGAATAGACAAATACTCAAATATCATAACTATCATTTTCCGAGCTCGCTTCTCGGTCTTGGATACACTTGCTTGTAATGATGCGTGAATGGCGGTTAGCAGATCATATAATTCCCTTTCCCCATTTAATTACTAGATTGGGCTTGTTGTTTCACGTCATGGGATCGCAGCAACAGCCACTATCTTTCGGAGATGGGGAGCGGCCTTCATCACCTATAACCGACTCAGATTTTCGATCATGTGGACAGTAATTTCCAGGCGCGCATCATCAACACTCATAACCAGGGATGCCACCATATTACAAGTCCTGTTGACAAGATGGAATAGACCTTGAGTAGCATCAGCAAGCCGGAAGCGCGTCAGCTCACTTCGTGTCTCACCTAACTATATCCTTATTCTTACCCCAGAGGATGACATTAGGGGAGTAGGACGTACGAAGCTAACGAGAAATCGTAACCCACAGCGAGACGAAGGCCTTTACCCGCGCGACGGATGGCGGTTACGAGCCGAGCCGATAACGCATCCCTTTCCCCAATCACTTCGCTTTATGTGACGAGATGCACGTTGAATTCCTCGAGAAACGAGATTCGGGGGCCATGGCCTGTGACTAACAGACATAGGAATTAATGGTGGGGGGACTTGACGCGATTCTAGAGAGACTATGTTGGTTTGCTGAAAGGGAGGCTACGTGCGGCCGCATGTTGATGATAAATTTGGTGGGCATTGTCGAGGTCGGCGTCGGCGTCTGACATTGCTCTTCGTATGGTTATTTCGAGGGTAAAGAAATAGGAGAAATGGCCGAGCGGAGGAGGGTTGTGTTTACGTATGTGTATGATCAGTTTCGGCTCTTTCGGTAATACTAATAGCATTAATGGCTACGCTCAAGGTTGTGAGGATAGGAATACCTAGATCCCGTGATCTGAATAGCTTTTACTCCGGCTGTTATGGGATAACACCAGAAATATGAGACAGAGAAACCCTGGGGAAGATTAAGCTGATAACTGTCGGCTTGCCCAAACTGAGAGAAGTAACTTTCTTTCGTAGACGATTTGGGACTTGGTGTGGAACATGTATTAGGTAACGCGTAATTGTAGATACAACCAGGTATTTCGTACTGAGTATTCGGTTATATCATCTCATCAGTTTGTTTAATCCTATTGACAATTAATTAATGTCGTCTGTGTAAAAAAACCGATTACCACCCTTCTTGGGCTAACAAAGTCGTGTAATATTCTTCGCCTGTTTTCGTTAGTGGTAACGATTCAATAAGTCCACCATTTCTTTACATTGTCTCGACTCGAAATCAGGGGGGACCTAGTCGAGACAACCGTTGCGAGAGTTAGTTAATTCACGACGAACAGTAGGTGCTGAGTTTTACCAGGTTAGACCAGGCTTTGTGATGCATTTGTGCTCATCGTAATGATCAGTTTTGGAATTAAATTAAGTATACCTTAGAAGGTTGGCTCAAATTCACGCAGAACAACTTTACAGCAACTTGCCTTTGTCGTGTCATGATATGTTTGGGAATATAGCACCAGATTACGAAAACGAGGTTGAATCGTCTTTGGAAAGTGAGCACTGCTAAATTAGATGTACGTAAGTGTTTTTGAAAACCGAGGGCAGTGATAGCGAGACAGGGTAGGTAGTCCTTGGTGGTCATGTGTCCGTATGATTTATCGATTCTTTGCCCACGAGTAGGCATAGACAACCTCGGCTACGGCTTGTGCAACAGTAATAAGATTTAAACCACCACTGCATATGTTTTTAATTTTATGTTATTGCTAGGCCACTACTTATAATGATTGAACAATACCCAAGACTTGAACACAGTTGCTGACGAATCTACACTCGGACAAAAAAAAAAAGAAGCTACCTACCTAAGCGTCTCCTTATCCCTCTTAAACCGAATGTCTCAATGAATAAGTCTATCACGTGTTCCTGTATCATCGATAGCAGCGATCCTGCAGTAACCGTGTACGCAATACCTGCTCTATGGAGCTCCGATATACGTATTCTATCCATCTCACTACATGCGCTCATAATTAGCTCGGAGTATCCAAATATGAGAATCATAACCCGACATCACTGAGAAGAGCCAATCGCAGTAGACCGGGCTGACCGTGTCTGAAGGACGCGTGGTCTGCTCACTTGGACTTTATCGGAGGCCTATGGGAGCGAATTAACCCGTCTTTCTCCATGGATATTGGGCAATGGGTAATGAACTCATTTGTCCACACAAAGACCGGAAGAAAAGAACAGAGGAAGATTAGCAAGAATTGATAACATGGAAATAAGCCATCCACCTTTGAATTAGTCTAATGACGCCGCGGACGAAATAGCCTCCCTAGACTCATAACGCCGACGAAAATCATTGAGCCAAAGTGGACCGCGACACGCGGCACCACGTAACTCTACCCTCACCAGGCTTATTCCTTCACTGAAAAGTGTCAAGCGCCTAAAATCTCCTGGTTTCTTTTTTTTCATCTAATTAGGATTTCGTGGCCCGGGGAAGTCGTAAGACATTGTTGGTGAATCGTATGTAGCACTAGATAAGTAGTCGTAGGTCCAAGCAATATACTTTGACTTCTTTTTAGGAATTGCGACATTTCTTCAAACGATGTTGCCATTGATGGGACTGCGAAACTAACCCAAGGGTAACTTCGACAAAATGCATGGCTTCGCTTCGAGAGTAATGGCAATACTTGCTGTCTTGTTCTCTGTAAACATATCATTCACTCTCTTAACCTTTTCCTCTTTAGTCTGTGCTGACGTCCCGCACCACACGAACCTAACATCCTACCAAGAGGGTGATCTAGGCCAGGTACCGACACAGACATTCTTCTCGTCGTCCGTGAAAGCGCCCATATACCAAGTAAACAAGCTAGACGTGGAAAAGATCGATGGCACGGGCTTCATCTTCCTCACAGGTGGGTACGAAGGGTACGGACCAAGCATAATCTCCTCCAAGGACCTCAGTCTTGTCTATGCGGACCAGGGCCACAATTTCGCACAAGCTGCCCACACGGGCACGCTGTACGGGGAACAGGTCCTCGTCGTGTATGCGGGCGACGCCGTGCGCATATATAACAAGCACTACGAGCTCCTACATGCCGTCACACCGCAGGGCGATCTGCGCGGCGCCGTCGCCGACTCGCACGAGGCGCATCTGACGGGGGACAATACGGTCGCTCTCGTCATCGGGCGCGTGGAGAAGGCGGACCTTTCGGATATCGGGAAAGGCGAGGACTATCTCACAAACAACCTCATCCAGGAAGTCGAGCCGCGCAGCAACGCCGTTTTGTTCCAATTCGATCTGCGCAGCTACTTCCACGTCGGGGACTCGTNACTGGCCGTACGATGGCACCGGCCCATATCACTTCGGCGCCGCCTTCGACCTCTGGCACGTCAATTCTGTCGAGAAGACGCCCGAGGGTGACTTTCTCGTTAGCAGCCGACATCTGCACAGCGTCTTCCTCGTTGATGGTGTGACCGGGGAGGTTAAGTGGGTGATCGGTGGTAAAAGGGGCAATTTCACCGACGTGTCGGCGAACGCCTCGGCCGTCTTCCACTGGCAGCACAACGCACATTTCACGGCCAAGAACAGGATCTCATTATTCGATAACCAGGCTGTATTCAACGGCTTTTGCACTGGCCGGGAGACGGAGTGGGGCTGTTCCCGCGGCCTCGAGATCGAGTTCGATACCACAGACTGGACGTATTGGGTCGTGAACGAGTGGTACCATCCCCAGAGCCTCGTCTCGGCATCTCGCGGCGGCGTCAGCCGTACCCCCAAGGGCAATACGTTGGTTGCCTGGGGCCAGAATCCCATGTATACCGAATACGCACCCGACGGCGAACTTGTGATGGACGTGCAGCGCGGGCAAGTCCTACCTTTAGACCATGGAATCGTTCCGGTAATTGCGTATCGCGCCGAGAAGGCCGATTGGGTGGGCATGCCCACATGGCCACCTTCTATTGCGGTGTATGCCGGCGGGGACGGCATGGTTGTTTATGTCTCTTGGAACGGGGCTACTGAAGTGGAAAGATATGTCCTTGTGAGCCGACCTCATTTTCTATAGCTATAACACAAAATTTTGCCGTATTTCCTCTTCGGTATAAGCTAATGTTCCAGTAGTTCACGTCGGATAGTATCACCAAATTAAATGGTGTCGGCGCCGCCACGGCGGTGTCTAAGCGAATGGGTTTTGAAACATCGTTCCAGCTCAATGAGAAGCGGAGGTATGCTCGTGTCGCAGCGCTTGATCGCAACGGTACAATACTAGGCTATACCATGGCCATAGATACCGTGACGCATAAGACCCTCGATCCTGGTTACCCTGTCGATGACTTGATTACTTTGAAAAAGGTAGATCGTGTCCGGATGTTCGGTATCTCAGTATTCTCGTACGCAGCCGTGTTGCTCGTTGTTGGGTTTACTGCGTAAGTCCCCCCCTCTCCCCTCTTTTCTTTTTTCCCCTAGTGATTAAGACATCACGACCACCCAATTACTTATGAGATCTAGTATTGGGGATATTATAAGAGAAGAACGAGGCACGCTCGAGATACTCTGTGACAGCTGGCTTTATTTATTGGCGGGGAGCTAACATGCCATCTAGAGCACTAGCTATGTTGATAATACGCGGCACCCGTGCTGGTATTCGATGGGGCCATGGTGGAATAGCCGAGTACAAGAGGATGACCGGCAATTTTACTTCTCAACTATTCCGCATAATGAGAGGAAGAAATGGTAGGGGTGACGATGCGGGCCGTGATATATGTGAAGAGGAAGAGAGTCTTATCGGTGGGCAGGGGAAGCAAGAATAGAGTATTATCATGTTAAGAGCACGGATATGAGCATAGACAGGACATAAGCACTACAGTGAGCATTCTCTTTTTGTTATATATATTTATATAGGATATTTGGCAGCTTTTGTCCATACTAGATCAACTTATAATTTTCAAGTGGTCTATGCGATGCAGGAACAACATGGATAAGAGACTCAAGATCTATGAAAGAATGCCTTGGTAAATGGCCGTAAAATAGACAACGGTTCTGTTCGCATACATGCATGGTTGGTCTGAAATCCTCGATAATCAACGACGTGAGGAGTTCAGCTCTATAATTATTTGGATTATATAGAGGGGGGCAGAGAATGTAATGTCTAATGGGTAGTTCACTTAATTACCTATATTGAATTGCCGATCAAGCATTTGACTTGTATGAGCTAACTCTGACAGCGTTATGTATATTAAGGCCGAAGGGAACTTGAGTCAATGTTGGAGGCTTATGAAAAGGGAGCATAAAAGGCCATACTCTTACTGGAACTGCTAAATAAGCCACCAATATCTTCATAGGCAATAATATCGTGATGAGTTACCGATGACAGATAAGTCACTAAGATACACTAACCAAAGTAGTCAGGGAGATATGGGGATTGAACTGCACCGACTTACCCATTCAATATAGCAAGCATAGAGCGAGGGTGTGATACTTATTCGGTTGGGATGTGATTGAAGTTATCTATTCACCACCTATGAGGCGCCGATGCACCACCAGACGCGAATGTGCGAGTTGTTATGGCCGCTTTAGCTCTCTCCTTCTCCAATTTAGCCAACCCCGTCCTATCTGTTAAAGGGGTGGCGTCAATGATATTGTCGAACTCGTCATTGACGTCCAGATCAGAGTAATTATCGTTGTCGGAATCTGGCACCATATCTACGTCGACCTCGTATTTCTGTGGTTGAGGGGGTGGAATGGCCTGTGGTTTCGGCTTCTTGTCCGTGCCTTCGGGGTCGGCGAATGGCTTAGATGCTAGGATCTTGCGTCTAATCTCCTCCATTTCGGCCTCGTCATCCTCATCGTCCGTTATATCGAAGGGACCTTTCTGCCTTTGTTTCCTTTTCGGATCGTTTGTGGTTTCACTAGGTTTTGGCCATTGCGCGGGCTTCTTGCCGAGGTAGATACCGTCTGCGGTTTTATCGTCATCCTCGTCACCGCCACTGCCACCTTCTCCATCTTCACCATCATCATCTCTTTCTACTTCGTTGTCATCCTCGTCTTCATCAGAGTCTACTAGTACCCTGCGGTTCACATTCCCTCCCTTCCACAGATCGTCATCGTCGTCATTTTCCCTACTCTCGGCATGTTCTCGCTCTAGGCGTTCCAGCCACTCTTTCTCTGTTCTTTTTATGGCATCTTCGTCTTCGCAGGCGGCATACTTTTTGAGTAGCTTAGAGTTGATGGCAAGGAAGGACTCGCCGTAGTTGAAGGGGCGCAGAACCTGCTCGGCCCAGTCGGGGTGACCGCAGATGTAGAAAGACGCGGCCAAAGCCTCGACACAGTTTAGGCGATAGGGTTTGCCGTAATTGACGGTGTTGGCGGCGACGAGGTAGGGTAATAAGCGCTCACATTTGCCGCCGACCTTATTCCACTGAACTTCCTGGGTGCGAGCCCAGGAACACTCGACAACAGCAGCGCCATACTGGTCCATGAGGTCGCGATCGCTGGGCGATAGGGTGTGCTTGCCGTTGGGGGTGATAATGACGCCGTTGTGGCGCTGGCCGAGATGTAGGTCGCGCATGAGGCCAAGTCGGATGAGCTTCTTGCCAGAACATCGCTTCGGGTCACAATGATTCAAATCCCAACAGGCAGCCTTGAAAGGGGGTGGCGCATTGTCAGTCTGGTCAGCGTCGCAATCATGCCGAGCTGGTCGTGGTCGCGAGCGCGGGGCATTTTTCCCCCCACGAAAATTATCTTTCTTATGGCGTACCATGATTTGATATATGACAGGTGTAGTGATTGTGACGGTGGAGAGTTTGTACAATGAGAAGAGGTGGGGTGATGAAAGTTGAAGCAGGAGAGCGAGTGGAATTTATCGGGTGAATACTTAGATGTTGTATAAATCAAACTCACCATGAAGAAATCTGGAGGGGTACCAATCTTTAATGCTGCCTTGACGCTACTTGGGTACCTCCGAGGTAGGTACCTCTGGTGGGCGGGGTTGTATCGATAAGGGCGGGATACGGGAATGCAGTTAACAGCAATAATGCAATTACAAGATGACAAAAATGTCCTCCTCCTCACAGCCTCTGGATCCACATGCATTAAACGTGGAGCCATGATTGGTGGCACCGGCTGTGACGGTGGTTCGGAGATGACCTTGACGGTGGGATGGTTGACGTTGCCCAATCTCTACTGTACCTCCTGAGTACACAGTACTAACCCCTCTAGAGGCTAGCCGCCTATACCTTGGCGATTATAGGCTACTACATTGTAGAGCTACCTCCTAGCCACAATACATGCCATACATAACCCATCACATCGCATCGACGTATTTCGTCGTGGTGCCTGTCCTCTTCACCCTCGGCCGAATACGGAAGAGTATACTTGTTCCCTCAAGCCTCAAGCTGCCTCGATTGTGCGAGCTGCCGTAGTGCCGCAGTGCCGTACACTGCAGCATACTGCCAATATACCCCTTGCGTTGGTGGATGACCACGTCGTTCCCTAGCGTCTTTTCAAGTAGAGCAAGCATCGTGATCCGCTCGTATCGTATTTGCTTCCGTCCTCTAACTTGTATCGCCTCCTTTTCTCCTTGCTCGTTTTATTTCCTCTCTCCGGCAAGACCGCATCCAACCAACCCTCCAAGAAGGAAGACAACAACCATAACAGCAATAATAACGACATTCAAAATACCGGGGGGGGGAGCAACGAAGGCAAGATAGGACGGGACAAGACAGGGTGAGACTAGACAAGGCGAGAAACGACGAGGTAGAAAAATAGAGACGCCATTATGGAGGCTGCCTCGGCTCGTGCAGCGGCTAGAGACCGCTGGGGCGAGATGGGTCACCCTCGACCGTCGCAGCTGCAGCGATTCATCGCCAGCGCATGCAGTCCTGAGAACTACGAGCCCAACCTCGCCCTCAACCTCGAGATCGCCGACCTTATCAATAGTAAGAAGGGTACCGCCCCGCGCGAGGCTGCCGTCGCCATCGTCAACTACATCAATTCCCGCAATCCCAATGTCGGCCTGCTCGCCCTCGGTCTCCTCGATATATGCGTCAAGAACTGCGGATATCCCTTCCACCTTCAGATCAGTGCCAAGGAGTTCCTGAACGAGCTCGTCCGACGCTTCCCGGAACGGCCCCCCTTCCGCTACACTCGTGTCCAGTCTAAGATACTAGAGGCTATTGAGGAGTGGCGTAGCACCATATGTGAGACGAGTCGATACAAGGAAGACTTGGGTTTTATCCGCGACATGCACCGTCTGCTGAGCTATAAGGGCTACCATTTCCCCGAGGTGAGGAGGGATGATGTCGCCGTCTTGAACCCGAGCGATGTAAGTCCGCCTTGGCTATCAAGCTATGCAGTATAGCCGGGGAACACCCCACAGCTAACATCGCTCCAGAGTCTGAAATCAGCCGAAGAAATGGAGGAGGAGGAGCGTGAGGCGCAATCTGCTAAACTACAGGAACTGATTCGACGGGGTGCCCCCGAGGACTTGCAAGAGGCCAATCGACTTATGAAGATTATGGCCGGTTATGACACGAGATCTAAGACAGATTACCGCGCCAAGGCGGCGGAGGAAGTCGGCAAGATTCAGGCCAAGGCCCGTTTGTTGGAAGAAAGGCTAGCCGCTTTCCAACCGGGTGATGCCATGGCCGATGGTGATGTGTTCGAGGACCTAGCCGCTTCTCTTCAGAGTGCACAGCCCAAGATTCAGAAAATGTGTGAGGAGGAGTCGGATGACCATGAGGCTGTCGCTAAGCTGTTCGAGATTAACGATAGCATACACCGAACCGTGGAGAGGTGGAAGCTGCTAAAGAAGGGTGACATTGAGGGAGCAGACAGGGTGGCGCAAGGAGCCCCCATATCGACATCCCCAGCTGCCATCTCTGGGAAGGCCAAATCTTCGTCGGCGAACGAGTTATCTTTGATTGATTTCGATGCCGACATAGAGGCGAATGGGGCCGGCACTGAAGCTACCACATCACCTCAGACCGGTGGTTTGGAAAATGACCTGTTGGGCTTATCTCTAAGTGACGGTAATAATAGTTTTGGACAGGGTGGCGGCATCTCACTTGGTTTTGGTGCTAATCAAAGTCTGGCAACCCCCCTATTATGACTGGCTAGTCGGCGTTTTTGCTATGCGAATATCTTGCTAACATGATTACAGACATACCGGGACCCGCGCTCCTATCCTCCCTGACTCAGAATAGTACTGCTAAAGGGCCAACACCAACTCCTACGCCGCCTCCGTTGTCTCCTTATTCGGGATTCGCCTCGAGGCCATCAGCATCACAGTCCACAACACCACAACCCGCTCTGGGCCAATATTCGGCATTCTCACAACCGCCTCAGAAGACGGGCGATCCCTTTGCGGCTCTCGGTGTATCACAGTTCTCATCGAAACCCGCCACACCCCAACCCCCGATGGCACCTGCTGCAGCTCACGACGATGATGAATGGTCATTTTCTTCCGCCCTCCCGCCAGAGGCGTCTGCTCCACGCGATCACCAGGTCGTCGTTAGCAACAGTCTCGTCCGCATAAATATGAAGGCAGTCAGGGCACCGCAGGAGCCTAACGCACTCTCGTTATTATTCTCCTTTTCCAACACGTCACCGCAGCAGATAAGCGATTTGCATTTTCAATTAGCCGTGACAAAGGTAAGGCTCTCTTTTTTACGTCCTTGATAAGACTCTCATCTCCCTCCTTCCCTTCTTGCTCCTTCGCACGTCCATCGCCAGCACACGCTCCGACTAACCAATGTCAGGGCTTCGAACTTAAACTTCAACTACAATCCGGTCGTAGATTGCAGCCTCATCAGGACAACGGCGTGACGCAGGTAATTCAGGTATGGCATGCGGGCGACGCGACGAAGAAAGTCGATAGTGTACGACTGCGGTGGAAGGTTAGTTATAACTGGGGAACCGAGGCCAAGGGGGAGACTGGCGATATTCCCGAATTTAGCATTGCGTAGGGTCTATTGGTCGATTGACAACAACCTGAAATATAGAACAACGCAGAAGGAAGGATCATGTCCCCCCAATATTTACCATTCATTAGTTTCGTGATTCGTGATGGGTGACGAGGTAACCCTTGGAGAGCGGCAGCCGGAGTCATTTATGAGAAGATCTTAAGATGTGATGCGATTGGGGGGCGGGCACGATGGCTCTGCTTCAGAGCCACCCATCCTCATCTACACCATCTATGCTATTTGTACATTTCCGACCCTGAGATACCATCTCACTATGCATGTATGCACCTACACCCATATGGTTATCTATGCTCCCCGCCAGGCCGTCTATAAGTACAGACACTAATCTTACATGTACAATTGCCCTTGGCAGACGTTAACCATTCGTTCCCTCAGTATCTAGTCAACTAGCACCGAGATACAGACCAGGCGCTTCGTATCAAAACCATTATCACATCAATGGTATATTATAAGCTCCGCGTTGTGCGAACTTCTTCGTAAGCCTGGATCTGATCGCCGACTTCTAGGTCCTGGAACTCTTCGAAGCCCATGCCGCACTCGGTTCCCTTGCGCATCTCCATGACGTCTTTCTTGGCTTGTTTGAGGGTCTCGAGTTTTCCTGGTGTTAAAACGAATGAATTAGCCTCATAGCCTCGTAGATAACATAATGGGATAATTAAGGGATAGTTGAAAGTCGTGCGGTGCAGAGACGGGAACGAAGGCGACTAGTTTGCGGCGAACGAAACGGAGAATAGAATAGTAAACTTACCGTCAAACACCGTCTCTCCTCTCCGCACGACACGATAAAGATTATTCTTGCCTACAGCCCCGTTTCGTACGCGACAGCCGGCGATGTTCTTATAAACGCGTCCTCGTAGATTTATCGGGAAAATCTGCAAAACTTCGGCCTCACCAAGAACGCGCGTGCTGACATCGGGGGTCAGGTACTTGCTCAGGCAGGCGTTAACATCATCGATGAGATGGTAGATGATGGTATGGTCGAGGATGCGGACACCCTGCTCCTCTGCCATGCGCCGGACATGTCCAGGGGTGGTAGTGGCGAAGTTGATGAGCACCGACTTGGACGTTGCCGCGTGCTCGACGTCGAACTCACTGATAGCCCCCGTTGCGGATCGCAGGACCCGCGGGCGCACCTCGTGGTTGCCGATTTCCTGGATTGCGGCGCAGACCGCTTCCACAGATCCATGGACATCACCCTTAACAATAAAGTTGACCAATTTCGCTCCGTTTTCTTCTTCCATTAGGACTTCCTGCACGCCTGTGCCGCCCGTGCTACCGGGACTGACTTCGCCAGTCTCCTTATCGCGCGCGCGCTTCTGTTGAAGAGCTTTACGCGCCTCGGTGATAGCTTCGTATTCCGCAGCATTTTTTTTCTCTGTCATGCAGCCCCTCGCGATAGGACACGGCCGTCTTAGCCTTCTCCTCGTCCGGGGATTGGATGACCTGATCTCCCGCGGCAGGGAGATCTTTCCAGCCAAGGATCTCAACGGCAGTTCCAGGTGGCGCCTCGGCAACATTGATGCCAGCCTCGTTACGGAGTTGCCGAATCTTGGCCCAGGTGAGGCCCGCTGCAATATAATCGCCAGGCCGCAGGGTACCGCGCTTGACAAGCACGGTGGCAACCTTACCCGTAGGTTTCAGACTACTTTCCAGAATCCATCCCTCGGCGGCGCCGTCTAATTCAGCTCGGTGGTCTAGAATCTCAGAAAGAGTAAGAATATTCTCTTCGAGGTCGTCCATGCCTTGGCCAGTTTTACCACTGACACAGACGACTTGAACATCACCGCCAAAATCTTCAATCTCAACGCCAGCGTTGGCTAGATCGTGCTTGACAGCGTCGATACGAGCACCATCCTTATCGATTTTATTAATGGCTACAATAATCGGTACCTTGGCAGCACGGGCGTGCTTCAACGCCTCGAGAGTCTGGGGCATTACACTATCGTCGGCGGCGACGACCAAAACAACAATGTCGGTCACATTGGCTCCACGCTGTCTCATGGTGAGGAAAGCTGCGTGTCCAGGTGTATCCAAGAAAGTTATAAGTTTGCCTGATGATAGGCTTACGGAGAAAGCGCCGATATGCTGTGTGATGCCACCATGCTCTTGTGCCGCAACGGAGGATTGACGTAGGTAGTCGAGAATCGTCGTCTTACCGTGGTCAACGTGGCCCATAATTGTCACTACGGGTGGTCGCGATGGAAGCACCGAGGGATCCTCTGGTGGAGGTCGTGGCCTAAGGTCGTGACTGTCACCAGCATCGACGGTTGGTTCGTATCCATACTCTTGCGCCACGAGGGCTGCCGTCTCACCAGCCATCAGACTATCTAATGTTACTCCTTCGAATCCAAGCTCAGCGAGTTGAACGAGGAAATCTTCTGGTTTAATCTTTAGAGCATTGGCAAACGCCGTGATGCTGATGAGTTCTGGTAGAATAATGGGAATCGGCTCCGTCCGTTCGGCTTCGCGCTGTGCCTTGCGCAGTTCTTTCTGTCGGCGCTTCTCTTGATACCGATCGTAAGCCTCCCCACTATCATCATCATCGAATCGGGAAGCTTTTCGTGAACCGTTTCCGTTGCGTTTTTTGTCAAGCCTTGGTTCTCTCTCGAAGAGGTCCCATCGTCTGTTTTTCTCGGGACTATAGTCACCGTCACGTGGCAACGCCTGGGATGTTGGGCTATCAGTGGAACTCAAATTATCAGTAGCAATATCATTTTTGGTGACTGCCCGCGGATTCGGTGATAAATGCCCCGCACCCTGAGAATCAACACGTTCTGGTTGAAAGCTTTCTGGTCGAGAGGTTTCTGGTTGAGAGCTTTCTGGTTGAGAGCTTTCTGGCTGAGAGCTTTCGGGTCGAGAGTTGAAAAGCTCACTCTGCCGGGTGTTTTGGAAACTACTCTCTCGGCTTGGTTTGCCAACAAACTTTCGCGCTAGTTGACCCCATTCCTGAGGTATCTCAATCTTGGTAGAAGAATCCCGTATCTCTGCGTTGTGCACTCTAGCAGCTTCCGAGGCATCAAGACCACTAGGTGGGCTTGCGGTACTGCCAGCTGTGACCCCGGTCCCTCCAGGTGTTTGTACGCCCATCAATTTCCCGTAGTTTGAGAAAGGGGACCGGATTAGGGATCGTTTGTTCTCTATGGCTCCCGACGGCGAGGGACTTTCTGCCCGGGTACTGCCAGCATCGGGGTGGCAAAAGGCCCCAGATCTTGTCAGGCTCGACGCCACAAAACCCTGAGAGTTGCTATTTTGATCTATGCCAGGTTGTCGCCTTACGAGAGACGGGGGATCTATTCTCTGGGGCGCATCGCTAGAGGGGATCTTTCGAAGAAGAGAGTCGGAGCCACGTGCGATTCGTCTGTAGAGGGGATTCGCCTTGATGGTGCGGTGATCAGAATGGAATTTCGTACCGAGTTCGGATCTAACCGAGAAATTAGATCCAATATCACTTCTAGAGAGGGGGAGGGCGGGTCCGGTAATGGGTTGCCGTTTAGGCTGGCTGATGTCGCCGTACATTTCCGCAGACTCTGCCCTCAAGTACCTCTCAATTGCCTGCTGGCGCGATGAATCCCACACGTACCTGGCCTCAACCTGAGGGTCGATAGGCCTAGACTGAGGCTGGTGAGGCTGTAGCGTGTTCGAATTCTTCTTAGTGAGGAGCCTATCTCTAGCCATCGCTTCATGAGGGTCCAAGATGTCGCCTCCACGTCGTAATCCGAAATTGAACTTCAGCCCTCCAACAGGCCCTCCAATGGGCCCTCTACTAGGAGTCGAGGTTTCGACATGATTGGTGGGCGGCTGGGAAGGAGATGTAGGTTTATACGCGGCCACGGCGTTTTGAAGCTTCGGATTGGTTGTCGTCGTCAAGCTCTGAGCCCCGGGAGATATGGAAGTAATGGAGGAACCCCCGGCGACGGAGGGAAAGGGTCGAAATTGGCGAAGACGACTCGGGTCATGATTGCTCGCGCATTGTGATGTGACCGAGATGAGGCGGCGTTGCGATAGCTCGGGCCTTCTTAGGGAAATCCGGTATTGGCAAAATGCGCAGATGGAAATGTCCCGCTGTGGCACGAAGCATTAGTGTTGCTTATAGGAAACGGCATGCTGAAATATATGACGGGTACATGTATATGTGTAGAGTCACCTTTCCAAGTCTCCCTCTCAGCATGCTGAAGGAATGATCTCCAGATGGTGCTGTAACATCTGTCTCGGGCTCGCGATGGTGCAGCAGCGACTCGATTCAGTAGGATGAATAAATCAAGAAATATAATACACTGGGTTGCTAGCACACTACCTAAGCAATGAAGAAGACAAAATGGAAAGCCTTGTCTAGTCCAGTACAGTCTAGTCTAAAAGGTAGCATGCTATGGCCGGCATACTATGATGATGTATGGTATGCGCCTTAAAAAAAAAAAAAAAAAAGATTGGCCAAAGTCAAGCCTTGTTCCCATGGGCCAATAGGTCCCGCCCCCACATGAACTTAGGTACTATATACTATAAGGTAGGTATCTCCTAATAGACATCGTTCAACCCACTGCCACCCCCCATAACCCATTTACCCAATCAATTTCATAATTTCATGTATTTTACTTTCGCAACAGGAGCATTCAAAAACATGGAAGCATAGGAATCGTAATAACATGTACCATCTAAGCTGTATATCTAGTGGGTTGGACATACCGCTAACACAGGAGAGTATCTACATGTATCTACATGTAAAAGGAAACATACTTCATCAAGGGTACACAAATGCCTATATATTTTACTTACATGTATGCAAACGCCTAGATACTTCTGATGGCTATCTTCATCACCTATTGTACATATCCCTTCACCTAATAACAACAAGCACGTCGAGCCGTACTAGTCTAGGTACATAACTTTCATGAAATCATCAGACTACCGTGCCGAGTGCCATCACACGGCTATGTAGGCCCACTCTCTCACGCAACACAAGTATGAGCCGTCTCCTACATTTTATCGGCGTCGTGTCCATTTTTATTAAATCCCCATGGCTGAGTCTGTGCCCACGCTTTCCTTCCAGAACTGGTCAAAGTCGATGCCTTCCTTAAGAAACAGTTCTCTAATCTGCTTGGCAGCAATCTCCTGCCTCTCAGGGCCGAATCCACCGGGTTGGGACGATTCGAACTGGACAATCTCGATCCAGCGGTAGAATAGATCCTCCTTCCCCACGTTGGCGAGCGCATCCCGAAACGCAAACACCTGTCTACGGCGATCGTCCTCCTGCGCCAACGCCTCGGCCTTGAAGTCTACGCACAACCACCCCCATTCCTCCTGGTGCAGCAGGATAACGAGCGTGAAGGCTTCGATGGCCGCCATCTTCTTGTCAACCATCGTGGTCGCATCCAGCATCGCGGCCCAGTCGAGATCCCAGTCGCCGTCCATTAGAACGTAGCCTGTCTTGTCGCCCAATACCATTGGCGACGTGGCCGCGCCCACACGGGCCAGGAAGTAACTGCGCGCCGCATTAGTGCCGTCCTCGCCGTCGTTGACCACATCCCCGATCGTCTCGCTCCACTTGCGGCTTCGGCGGACGACGACTTCCCGACTCCGGAATCCGACAGCCCGACGCCAGGCCACTGGATTACCGTGCTGCTGCCCAAAACAGAACTCGATCGGCCAGGGCCACAGGAATACGGCAAGTAGAGTATCGATCATGAAGGTGAGCGTGCGGCGACCAACTTCGGGGATGATCTCCTCCCACGTCATCTCGTCCACGAACATGGTCGTCTCGTTCCAGTAACCCATGGCGGAAGTGACTAGACTAAGATAGTAGGGCGAGATGTAGTACACTCGCCAAGCGAAGAGAGCTACAATGGCGAGATTCATGAGCACCGGCACCAGGAATATCTTGCGTTTGAAGTCCCGGGGCTTGCTGTCGATGTGCATAATGTACACGTGCTTCTCATCGAACGTGTCAATGATAGGCTGCAGCACCTCAGGCGGACGTTTGTAGGGCGCAGGAAGGCCCCCATCTTTGCGTTTGACAGGTGCTGATTTGGCCGCTTTCCGTTGTCGCGCCATGGCTAATGCAACGGATGGGCTTGACTTGATCCTGGACAAAATGAAAAGCTTTTATGAACTGGCCCGGGCCTGTTCGGAAATTGGATTATGGTGTTTTGTAAGGCAAGGTCCCTGTAATGAGTACCCATACTTGAAGTACCGGATGCCGAAAAGTGACTTGTACACCTGCGGACGGGCCGACAATCTCTCGACCCAACTGTCATCACGTCACAATCACCATTTGCGAATCTAGGATAATAGCGGCTTTACGAATACAAAGTACGGATTACCTTGAGGTATGGGCACATGCACAAGCGTTCGGACCACAGCTGGCAACCCAATCGAAGGAAGAAAAGAAAGTTTGAAAGATATTTCGTCAGGAGGCAATAGTTATTCCGATACAACCCGATAGGATTGGGAGTATCACACTCGATATCAGGCCGGTCAATGTTTTCTAGGTCGTCTCTAAAATGCGACGGCACATAAACAATACGAACCGAAGTTCCTTCATTTCTTCCCCTTCTTGACGGGCTTCCCGAGAGCTGCCTCTCGTTTCTTCGCCTCCTTGGCCTCTCTCTCCAGCCGTCGCTCCTTTTCTTGCTCCTCTCTCTCCTCTTTCTCGGCCTGTATGCGACGACATCGTGTTAGTATTAACTGCAGTAATAATTCTCTTCCTCGAACACACGGGCATATTCCCGTGAGAAAGATATTACACACCTGTTTACGAGCAGCATCTGCTTCTCGCTTCTCACGAATCTGTTTTAGACGAGCCATGTCGGCCTTGGCTTCGTCGGTCTTGCCTTCAGCATGTAGCTTGCGGTAGCGCTCGGCGGCTTGCTGTTTCTCGAGGGCTTCGCGCTCCCTTCGACTCATAGTTGACTTGTTAACCGACATTTTGCTCACGCCCTCTGTAGCGGCGTCAACGCCAGAGGGCGCGGCCCTAGTCTGTTGCCGAGCAGCTTTGGAGTGGTTTGGGTTCGCGGGCATGTCGTCATCTTCCTCTTCTTCCGAGTCGCTAGGGAGATCGCCGACCTGGACCTGCCCTTTCTGTCTTTTCGCTATAGCGGCATCCTTCTGGGCCTTCTTAGCCGCTTTGCGCTCTTCGCGGGTAAGCTCTTGTTGGGCTTGAGAGGGGCCAGCATCCGAGTCGTCCTCCGAGTCTTCCTCCGAGTCGTCCTCCGAGCCCTCTTCGCTATCGTCGTCGTCGTCGTCGTCATCTTCATCGTCGCCGTCTTTTTTTCTCTGGGCATTCTCGCTCCACATGCTGACCTCATTTCCGTCGGCATCGAGAGGCCGAAGATCGCGAGAGAAATGTTTTCCGCCTATTCGTTTTTACGTTAGCTAGAACTCATAATACGCCTTAGCGCGACGCAACGGGTTGAAAACAAACCTCCTCTGGTGAACTTCTTGAATTTGCCACCGCGACCGCGCGAGCTAGCGCCTGGTGCTCCTCGTGGTGGCATGGTGGAAGTATGTAAATGAATAAAAAGAGGCTATGCTTGATGGTTAAGAGTGTATGGTATGAGGGGGGCGATGGCGTTCGACGAAGTGGGTAAAAGGCAGCACACGTGCTGGTAAAAGATGAATCAAGGTTGATGATGGCGGGGTGTGGTTGGTAGTGGGGGGAGGGGTCGGAAAAGTCTAAGGAATAAATAATAGAATGTTACCAAGGCGACAGAAAGGTTGTCTTTTCCAACGACACTTTCCTGTCTTGGTACACACACCAAAAAAAAAAGGAAGAGAAGAGAAGAGAAAAGAAACAAGAATAGATCTAGGATATGTAAGACAGAGTATGGAATATGGAAAAGGGGAAGGGAAATGGTTGATCTTGATGTCAAGAGTTGTAGATTGTATGGTGAAACGCCAGACCTGCTTCCACTTGGAGATCTAAATAATTGGTACACAATCTAGTTGTGCTTTTTAACCTTTTTATCTCTCCTCCTGAGGGGTGTAATGAGTCATGTGCGTAAGCTGGTCACACCTAAAGAATCAAAGGGAGAGCATCAGTTATCTGTCGCATAAACAAACACTACCTAGGTACGCAAGGTGTGTGTAGACATGGCGGGGTAAAACAGACTTGATTTCCTTTTGCAAAGTCACGATTGGCCAACTACATAAGGTTACTACTTTGCTACCATGTACTATGTAATGTACCTAATCCACATAGTGGTAGGTACATAAGTTATTGTGGCGTAGAAAAGTGGCTAGTGAAAATAATGGGATCCACTTAATCTAATCAGGTTTTCAATTACCCACAAATTGTAGCCTCCTTTTAATCAAGCTCGTCTCCTCGTCATTCTTCTTCCTCTTTTTCCCTTCTCTTCCTCATCATAAAACAAAGAACAATCCTTCATATTCACTCTGGCTTTCGCTTCTCTCAATGGCAGGTCTTGGAGGGGAAATTGGGGGAGAGAGGAATGATTTTTAAATTTCGATCACTTACCCTCCGGCCCGTTGCAGCTTGCTGCTGTTGGGTACCGGAGAAATTTTCGCATCGATACATTACTGCACAGACCTTGACGCTGCTGTTTCTTACCCATCATAGCAACATGTACCACAACGCAAGTCTCACCTCACTCACCATATCCCATAGGTCGCTTATCTTACCCCTGGTCATAAAGGCAGATAGAACGATGATTTCCACCATTTCTATTTGATATATGTGCATGACATGGAGATATGACATTTAATTATAAAATATTGGTGCTCAGATCAATAGACTGAATATGACGAGGTAGAATGTCAAGGCGTAGTATAAACAACACAATCTCATCCGCGGTTTGCTCCCAACACTCGATTTAATGCAAGGGTAGATTGCTTCACTCCTGAATTCAATCTGCCATCGACACAGATGCATAAAATGTTGAGGGAACCAGCCAGTGGAGTTCGATCCCTGCATCCTTTTCAGCTTTTGTCAACCACGCTGAGCCCCTGTGCGAAATTCCAAACCGCACCTCACATTTTGAAGACTTGGAAGAGTTTTTAATGAACATACACCTATGAACTCAGCACGACTCGCAGGAAAGAATCCTACTAACGAAATATTACCCGTCTATCATCTCGACGACAGCTAGAATTTTAATGGTCCTTCCCAATTAAATGCTGAACACTTATGGCATAGTGTGTAGTTCCATTTTCTCTGGCTGCCTTTGTGTGATGACCGCCGCCGCCGTATTTTGCCATTTTGATAGTCCATCTGCTAATCGTGCCGCTGATGATTGCGTTAACAACCGCCAATAGCTTCCGGAGATGTAGAACAATCCATTTGTTTGGCCCGATACTCCGTAATTGGTGTATTGCATGTCGGTTATTTGCGGACTACGTTTCGAAACGAACCGATACGTACTATTTGCTCCCTACAGTAAGTTGTAGACACTTGCTAATTCGGGTTTAGGTTCGTTTTCGAATAGCGAAACGTCTGTAAATAACCAACCCGGTAGCCTAGAGGTAGATCAGTGGACCAATTGCCTCGTCCATGTAGACAAGGTTCTAGGGGGGTGAAAACGGGGCTGGGACAAGCTAATGTCACTGAGCAACGGCTGACCTGACTACTTGAAAACGACCTTCTACACTCGTCTACACTCTATAACGTAGTCGTAGACGAACGTAACCCAACGTGGTAGTTGCTAGATCCATGAGAGAGCTGTCGTGAATATGGAAGGCCAAAAGACGTTGCTATGGCCAAGTTAGTCTTATAGTCGGACCGAGACGACGTCAGCCACGAAACGTCGGGATTTGAGTACAGCGAGCATGGCGGCAACATCTAATACAAATGGGAGGGTGTTCGCACAGTTCCAAGGTTGTCTAGGGGGTGACACTGATTAGTACTTAGCGCCTCCTAAATCAATATTCCGTTTGGATGCATCGAGCCCTCAAGATCAAAATGCGCTACTCGCCCCTTACTCCCCTTTTCCTGGCGGGCGTAGCGAACGCCTGGCTGCCCCAGGATCGCGATCTCGCTGCCTTCAATATGACGAAACGCTTTGAGGGGCTCGGCAAGCGGTTCGAGCCGTCCCTTCCCGGCGGGGTGACCAAGATTCGTGGTGTCAACTTTGGGTGTAAGTCAACGACAACTATCTAACTATACTGAAGACCCCTCACAAAACCTTAGCGTGGCTGATATCGGAGCCGTTCTTCATGTCTAACGAATGGCCCAATGTCATGGGCTGCGGCACGTCCGTCAGCGAGTTCGACTGTATGCGAGAGCATTACTCAGGGAGCAACCGCGAGGCTGGCAACGCCGCGTTCGAGAAGCACTGGGCGACTTGGATCACGCCGGACACGGTGCAGTCAGTACACGATGTCGGGCTCAACACAATTCGCATCCCGATCGGGTATTGGTCCTACACAGCCATCGTAGACGCGGCCAGTGAGCCCTTTGCTGACGGCAACCGCATGCTTCCCTACCTCGACGCCGTCGTCCAGAAGGCCGCCGATTTAGGTATCTATGTCATCATTGACCTTCACNGCGCGCCGGGTGGCCAACAGGAAGACGTTTTCACAGGCCAGAACCCAAAGCCTGCAGGTTTTTTCACCGATTATAACTACGACCGTACTAAGAAGTGGCTAGCGTGGATGACGAACCGCATTCACACGAACTCGGCGTACGCGACCGTCGGCATGATCGAGGTTCTCAACGAACCCGTCTCGATGCACGATAGTGGTGGTCGGTACCCGGCACCGGGCCAAGTCCCGGGCATGATCGACACGTTCTATCCCGGTGCGCTCCAGGTAAGTCGATGGACACACTTATCCCCCTTCTAATATAGCGCAAGAGCATAAGTTCCCTATTAGGACTTTCCCACCCCTGCTACACGACTCTACAAGCTCCCAACACCCTCCCCACCCTTTACCGTAAATGGCAGACTAACCCCAGGTGCTCAAATAGGCCGTGCGCTCCGCTGAGGCCGCACTAGGTGTGTCGAACGACCGCAAACTGCACGTGCAGTTCATGTCGTCCAAGTGGTCATCAGGTGACCCGCGGAGCAACTCGGCCGTCGCGGGCGACACCCTGACGGGCTTCGACGACCACAACTATATCGGGTTCGGGGTCAGTGACAACGGGAATCGGGACGTGCTGATGCAGAGTGCGTGTCGGGATTCGCGCGTGATAGGTGGTGAGAGCTTCGAGATAACAGGCGAGTGGAGCATGACGAGCAACGTTGAGTGGCAGGACGCCGATTTTTTCAAGAGGTTTTGGACCGCACAGCAGCAGCTCTACGAAAAGCCCGGCATGGCAGGTTGGATCTACTGGACCTGGAAGACAGAGCTGAATGATCCGCGTTGGACTTACTCGTATGCTACTTACCTTAATTACATCCCCACTGATGCCGCCGGGCTTGAGAAAAACGTCTATTGGGATGTCTGTGCTGGGTACACTTAATCTATACAAACAAATAAAATTAGGGTCTAGACCGCTCAAGCCTTTTCCCATACTATGTCAATTATGCGGAGTTGATAGCATCTATTACTTGCTCCTTTGCGTAATAATACAATATCAATACCAGAACCGCCAGCAGTGTGAGATACTACATGTAGGTAATATTGGGTGAACTAAGTGGAGAAATCGGCTACAGTACATTATCTTATAGGGAGTATCGAAGGGTTAGGGGATTATTACTAGCAATGCGGATTATATAAGTAATGGCTCCTTTCATTAAAACTCGATACCGTCTTTTAAAAAGACACGGTCCCCGTGACCTTTCTTGCAGAACCCCGTATCCAAAGTTTCTCTTAATTCTGAAACTCTCGTCCCTCGAATAGAAGAACGAGAGCAGACACCAAGTTCTCTATCAGTACCCTCCCTTGCGACTGCATTGTATGAGGTGAGGGGTAAAATTCATCAAGTACGAATGTAAAATTCTGCTTTGTAATGCTCATGAAAGCAAGTTTGCCCTAGTGATGTTGGGACTTAAGGGATATCCTCTGTCCAATGTCAACAACTCGGGATCATGCAGTTTGCCTATTTTTTTTTTTACTCAGAAACTTGATGTTTCGGTGCTTAAATTTAGCTAATTTAGTTCTCATCTCAGTATAAGACATGTTGCGAGGCTGACTACAATAGACAAAGCAAGTCAGTGCTTGGAGACGGTTGTCGATATTCCGTGCATATATAAACCTAGAAGTTTAAGACCATTTCCGAAGGCTTTGGAAGAAATTGGAAAATCTTCAGCATCTTATGAACAAGATTATGTATAATTAGAAGTTATATATACTTAGGCAGTATAGCCCCGGCTATCCAGATACACCTCTTCTTTGTCGTACAGAAACTACACTATAGCATTGGTCGGTTCGAAACGATACATGCTGCATTGAAGGGATAGAAAAATAATGCATTTACCCCTTCTTTCATCATTTTCACTTCCTTACTTAAAACCGGCAAACTAATTGTGCTAGATAACATTACGACTACAAACAGACTGACGAGCAGAGACCAATAGGCAACCTAATCCATGGTTGAGGAGTTTTCCCTTCGAAAACAAGGCCATCGTAATCCCAGCCAAATTGATTTTAAATAAGGGTTTCATAAGCTAAGGGATTTGAACATGTATTGGTGTGACAAATGCCAGGTAAATATAAAATTGCTTTTTAAGCAAAGTACTGGGTATTAGTATGCCTCCTAGAAAAGCCTTGGCAGGCCGTTTCCTTACTTTTTGCTAATTAATCATTGATTCCTCGCATGGTATGAGCCCGGTTTTAATCCCTTGCTGGATCATTTTAGCTCCTCGAGCCGTTGCCTCCAAGCTTGCGCCATCGTTGCCGTAGTTATCATGATCCGATCATTACGGTCCTTAGAAACAAAGGAAGTTCATGTGTGTAATGGTAGCTAGCCACAAGAATGTTCCAGGACCCTCGTGCATCCACAAGTGTCATATTCTACTCTCATGTTAGTAGTCTTGACAGTTTCGGAACATTGCCCGAAGCTTCTATAAAGAGGTAAGGATGGGAACGCACAATGACATTATGATAACAGGCTATGGTATTAATGTTGACAGTTGGGTATATCGAGACACTGGAATTTACCGTCATTATTGATAGATCATTCACCCTGAATTACATTCCATNCCCCCCCTCAACTTGAAGATTTCGTATAATAGCGGCTAACTAGGATGCTATTGGGAACCGTCAACCGTAAGTAATGCTCGTAAATGGAAATGTCGTGCAAGGGGTTCTAAACTCCCTTGATTAGTAGCACACCATACTCTTTGCTGTCGGTCCGCTTCTTTCAGTTGCGGTGTAACGACGTGGGCTAGGCATGGAACAAAGGGCTCGACGAAATCACAGCCTGTTATATTATTGCTTCACTCCTCGCATTCTAGAAGTTTCGCTGTATTGGCTATTCTTCGAGGCGTTTAACATGTGATGATTAGAATTGCCGGTTAATAAATAGATGGCTATTTTCCCACACAGAGATATAGAAATGATTAACAGATTTCTCCATCCATATGTTGTCTGTATTCTTTCAGTTACTATTGATATTTACCACTTGCTCGAGATACGACCTCCCACTCAACCGATATGGCTAATCACCAACCTCTGTTCTCCCTCGTGCCAATGAATGAGAGGGCTCACGAGGTTGTGAGATTGGAACGTAACAGGGACTGGCGAGTAAAGGATCGAGAAGATAAACTTGTTCTCTGTATCGGTCATTTGATATCGAGATCAGGGAACGCAACTACTCTTGTGACTCTAGGTCGTGACGAAAGAAACGATATATTTGTAGACAGTGCCCAGGTTGCAAACCTGCAATGCTCCTTTGAATTCAACCCAGATACATACTTCGTCATGTTCTACGATCGGTCGCGCGCTATGACAAGCAAGATTCACGGGCGCATGTGTCATCCGTTCCAGCAGGGCCGCCCCCGCAAAGTACTCGTACACCCTGGCTTCAACGAGTTTATTGGCTTTGGAGGTGAAAATGCGGATTCCATCCAGTTTCGGCTTCGGTGGCATCGGGATCCCGTAAGAACTCCGAGGAGAGCTGTGTTGAGGAACATTACCGTGCCACAGAACCCCAACCTTGCAGACACTATCGTCAATTTAAACTCTGAATTAGCGTCACCGAGAGTAACCCAAGTTCGTAGCATTGAGCCCGAACGGTCCCTGATAAGATGGTTAAATCTAGGGTGCTTGGGTTCTGGTAGCTACGGCGAAGTGTTTCAAGCCATCAATGCGGATGATGGCAATCTTATGGCAGTCAAGATAATGAGACAGCGAGGGAATTCACAGGAGCGTGAAATGTGGAAAGCTAGATGGATGCGCGAGGTGAAAATCCTCTCGGAGGCCCGTCACGTAAGAGATATCCATCCTCAATCTTGCTCTGTTTTATTAACCAAGTCGATAATAGTTACATATCGTTGAATATATCGGAGCCCAGGGTTGGGATGGAGAAAAGGTGAGTATATTCATGGGCTTAAAAGAAGGAACCTTGACGTCGTTCGTTGAAAGAGAGCTTCCTCTTCCTAGGTTGGGCCTTAGTGATATCGTCTTTAATCACATGCTCCAAGCTATTGATTTTCTTGCAACGAGGAATATAGTTCACAGAGACATAAAGCCAGATAATATTCTCTATGTCAGGCAAACAGACCGATATCTTTTTCAACTTGGCGACTTTGGTCTCAGCACCCGCGTGGTTGCTGAAGCCAATCCTCAGGGCACTCCAATATATATAGCTCCTGAGTTACTCCAACGTGGAGAGGTGACACACAAAGCCGATGTTTGGTCATTGTTTATTACCATGATATGGATCTCAGGCAACCAACAATTCCGCAGCTTGGGCGATGGTTACGGAAAGAGCCTAGAACGTACTTTGGAGATTCTTTCGGAATGCACCTTAAGCGAGCCGGAATATTTCGAGCGCTTTCGGGGAATGGAAAGAATTAATCCCCAGGGGCGACCTTCTGCAGCCCAACTTCTCTTACGATATTATGGAGGGGAAGGGCTGACCACGCCCAGAGATCAGATCCCGCCTCTCAATCTATAACTCTACTAAATCAGCTTCTGCCTCCGAAACTGCTATGACTCGCTCTACTTCAAAGTAGCTACGGTCTACATTCCTCGAAGGAGAAACACGGTGCTTAAATATTGCATTAGTGCGGGCAGTTCAAATTATCATGAGTAAAGACTAAGGTTATCGTTCGAGGAGTTGAGTGCATACATTCCTATTCTAGAATTTAGCACTAAGTTGGGTTACATGATCATCACAAAGAATAGTGATATATAATTGAGTTGCCTGTATCAAAACCAAGCGTATCACGTCAATTATTTCTCAGCAAGAATATTCTCTCTATGAAGACACCAGCCAAGGGGCTCAATAACAGAATGACCGGGCGTCGCTTCAGGGTCTGGCGAATTCCTTGGGGTAGCGATACACCTTTTGTAATATATGTTAGTGTGTATTTATGAAACATAGTATGTAATAGTTGAATCATCGATGCATTCATATTGAAACTACTCGGTTCATACTTTGCGGTACTGAAGGTTATATAGGAGGGGTAAATAGATTGAGAGTAGTTCTGGCGTATCTATGTGAACATCTAATCCGGCAATCAAACAACCCATTAAATGCCATTTGGGAAGGTTAAATCGTCAATTCAGCAGCGTAATATCCCACGTTATTAGCATCATTGTCATTATGACCTTGCCAGGGTCAACTTTCTTAACATGATGAGACCTACTATGGTACTTAATTCTGACTATGGATATTGTAATATAAGGGGTATGCGTATGAAGGGATTCTGTGGTTTAGTTAGTCTAGACTTTAGTCTGCTATTGTGGCCTAGAAGCTATGATAGGAGTAACGCATAACTACCTGATGCCCTACTTATTGGGATTGATGGACCCTGACTTTTGGCCCGGTTTCGTACAAGTCTATTTGTGCCGCGAAATGATGACGCCTCCCGCGAACAGTTGTCTCGATACTAGTTAAGGAGGATGTATATTACACTGTCTGGCCTCCATAACACTCAGAACCGAGTCTTGTTATCCGGGATTCGCGCTTCTTGACCCTCTCCTACGTAATCGAACGTTGAATCCAAACTGGGGCACGAACCAACGATTCTGCACTGCCAGGGATCCCCCCTCGTTGACAAGTTCAATATCGTAAGCCTGTAACAGCGTGGGAACGAGTTTAAGGATCTCTAGGTACGAAATATGTTTCCCTAAACATATCCTGTGGCCCGCACCAAATGTTAATAGTGAAGCTTCCATTTTCTTTATGTGCGCCTCATCGCCATCTAACCACCTCTCGGGCTTCCACGCATCCGCATCGAGGCCAAATACTTCAGGGTCTCGGTGAACGACCCATGCGTTCATGCCGACAATGGTTCCGGCCGGAAGCGTCTTTCCGCAAATTTGCAAGNCCCCCCTGAGGGACGACACGCTCAAGATGCAAGCCAAAAGGCGGGTGGATCCGTCCAGCCTCTTTAAAGCAAGCATTGAGGTAGGGTAGCGCAATGCTTTCCTTCCACGTAGCTGTCTCGGAGAGATTGCCCTCAGCGACGGCTTGGTCTAGCTCGGCACGGAGCTTCGATAGACTAGACGGGTGCGTCAGAAGTTGATGGAACATAGTCCGCAGAAAGATGGCTGTAGTATCGCTGCCTGCGATGATGTTAGAGGATGTCCACGCTGGCAAAGCCCTGTCAACGCTCCTGTTAGTCGACTGTAACCTATGCGCATGGCATAGTAGTGCAAAGGGGAAACAGGGTAACATGCCATTGTGGAATAGCCGGGTCTTTATTTAATGCAGCCTGGAAACGCGACAAGAAGTCGCGATCATTGACTTGGATGTATCCTTTCTCCGAATTGTCAGTAGAGAAGGCGCGCCTCTCTTCCTCACGTTTATTAGCAAATAACACCATGGGCGACCACCTGGGCGGTCGCAGACGAGACACAACTGTGTTCTTCACCCACAGTGAGTCAAGCCATGGGATTTGGCCGATCTAGGTCTTGGTCAATGGCTAGTAGATCCTCAANTTTTTTTTTGGAACAGCCAGAAACTTACGACGGCAACGTATTTAAACCAGTTCCAAATGCTCGCAATTATACCTTCCACGTCGCGACCTTCCTCTAGAAATCCTAACCGTTTCGAGAAGGTGATCTCGCCGATGACGTCGAACTTCCGGCGCATGTTAGTTCAAACACTATACTAGCAAAACTGTGAGACCGTGATTCGCACCGCAAAATATTGTAACCATGTACCAAAGTCGCAAGCCTCACCGGAGTGGACAAAGCGGCGATCTAGCTCCTGGCGGAACACCTCGATTGTGCGGTCGACGAGGGGCTCGAATGACACGAGGTTGCTCATCGAGTACACAGCTGCGATAGGCCTCTTAAGCATGCGGTGAAGGTTTTCGTCCTGTGTGCTGAAGATACTTGGTAGAACTACGCCTTTGCGCATGGGTGGTATTACGCTATAGAAGTCCGACTTTTTCAAAGGGTCCCCTCGTATGCGATATATGGCTTCTATAGCCGTCACTGAGCCCACTGACACAGCATTGGGGCCGTATCGCACGAGCGGCGCCCATTTCGGGCTTGTGTCAATCCCAGTTTGGTTACCCCTATTCTGGCGGTGCTGAGAAATATGGATGCAATGGGCATTGTTACGATAGACCCAGTAGAGACGGGGAAGGTTCGAAAAGCGAGCAAGAAAAGGGCCGGGAATATGAGAGAGCCGAAGATATTGCCTTGTATAATGAAAAGTGAGGAACGCGAGAGAGAGAACAAGACCCAAAAGTGGTAGGGATGAAGGCATTGTTGGTAACGAGGTGAGATAAATTGTGTCTTGTATGTTGTCTCTTGAGGCCCTCCCACGCACTTATCGATTTTCCTAGGTTTGAGGGGACTTAAAATGGAAAATGTTTCTTATTAATTTGAAAATGGAACACCACATCTTGCGTCACTTCAATCTGCCACTTGTCTTGGGGTTTGTCCGAACTCCGAAAGAGATACTAACCCTCCGGGTTTGAGTTACAAATCACTCAGCTGTAGAGTTCAAACTGGCTACACAAGCCGGAGAAAGCTTTGCGGGTTTCTCGCAAGCGCTATAGGCAACTGTATAATTCGCAGTTCAGATTCTATATCTGCGTAATTTTACACACGACTGGCTTCTTTGTCCGAAGATATGACTTTGAGATACTCGGTATCTGTTCCTTAATCAATTCATTCTTTTAGTATCTTAGAGTTATTGACGTATCAAGACTTCAGGTGGCCTAAAAAGGGCGGACCCTCTCGTTGACCTAGTACGCAACCTTTGCCATAGAGCGTGATATAATTTTACTCGTTAGAGAAGTCAATCTCCGTCGTTTCATGGATTCATAATGATATCTTTAAAGTTGTAATGTCCTTGAAAAGGGGAAATAAATCGGATTATCCAAAGCATGGAGACAGGTAAAGCCCGAGGTGCATGGAAATTTATACATCTAGATTACTGGAATTAGGGACGGTGATGAATATCTACTATTTGGGTACCGACTTTGTCGCACCTTCTAGGCTGGAACAAAGAAGGTGTTAAGTACATGAGTGTACGTATCAGGTGATAGATTAGACTCTTCGCGTAACAACAATTGTTTATCCTGCCCTCTATACTGAGGTATGACAGACTTATTGCTCCATGCTCCATATAAGACAATTCACCTATTACAATACTCACAACTCAACAATTTGGATAGCAAAAACCTTTTCAATCAGTGAAGACGGGGAACCCTGACCGAGCCAAGCCGAAAGAGAAAAGTAAAAGTTATCTTTCCAAGATTTCTTAGGTGAATTTGAAAGGGTGGCACTAGATGAAACTCTTTCATCGTCCTTGAGGATATCATCGGCAATCTTCTCTGCGAGAGCATCTATTTATGAACCAGTAGTCAGCATCAGGAAAGGATCACAAATTTATATCAATTATGGATAGGGGCACTTACAGATAACAGACATGGGATGACCAGGAGGTAGAATGGGTAAACTCGAAGCATCCACGACACGCAGACCGGTAACACCACGTACTCTGGCGTTAGCGTCGAGAACGGCCATTTCATCACTGTCGACACCCATCTTGCATGTGCAGGCAGCGTGGAAGATGGTATGAAAACTTTGCTGAATGTGGCGCCAGATCTGATCGTCTGTAACGACCTTTTTGCCGGGAAAGTACTCATCGTCTACAAGTAACGGGCGCAGAGCCGGAGACTCCCATACCTGGCGTGTGCGCTTGAATGCCGCGATAGCTACCTCCTTATCGGCTGGGTGACTGAGCCAGTTAGGATTGATTATGGGTGCGTCCGCGGTGTCATTAGACCGGATGGTGATGTTGCCAGTCGAAAGTGTGGCCACCAGGCCGGCAACTATTGTCGCGTACTGGAACTTATCCTTGGGCTGATTTGTTTGAAAGTTAGTCGCGTTGCCGAAGAAGCCGCCGACAGGGAGATACTCGATCTCTGGCCAGTCTGAAGAAAACGTGGAGTCAAGCGCTGAGGCGGTAGCTTTGGTCAGCTTGTTGCGAGGGAGGCGCTCCCAGCCTACTCAGGGTTAGGGGTCTCTGATCTATTATCTCTTATGTGTCTCCTGTATTTATATTTACTTACCTAGAAGGTCAAGCCCAGGGTTCGTCATAGGTCCCTTTCCTTGCTCATACTGCTTCTCAAATACGGCCTTCTGTTTGGGGTCCCCAAAAGCTGAGCCGGTAACAACGTTTACTCTGTATGAGCTACCGAATAGAACATGATCTTTCATATTCTGTCCGACCCCAGGGCTGTCATGAAGGACCTCGATTCCANTTTTTTTGGAGTGTATCCCTGGGCCCGATACCTGATACCATAAGTAGTTGGGGGCTTTGGAAGGCTCCGGCTGAGATTATCACTTCTTTGCGAGCATGGATCGTGTATTGGAGGCCCTGTGTGTCGACCAACACTCCTGTAGCACGCCTTTGCTCGTTGAACAGCACCCGCTTAGCTAGTGTTGATACAAACGTGATCAAGTTGGGANTTTTTTTTGGCTAGATGAGGGCGAAGAAATGCCGTCTCAGAGGACTCGCGCGTGTTCTCCTCATTACGGATAGTGGCGAGCGGATAGGCATAGCCGCCAGAGAGAATGCCGCTTTCAAAGCCGTACTGTGGCTTGAGACCGATGGCATCAAACCCTTTAGCGGCCCAGCTACCGAATGGCTGTGCATACTTAGGATATAGTACCGATAGCGGTCCGTTTGTGCCGAGCTTAGATGGGTCATACAAGGGAGTTGAGTTTGCAAAGCGGTCAAACGTGCCGCCGATAGGAGGGGCGAAATTCTGGCTCTTTTTATAATAGGGGAGAAAATTGTCAAATGTATAGGCTGACGACCCGGTCTGCTCAGCCATCTGATCTTGGGCGCCGCGCGTGGGGAGGTGGTATGTCATGTAGTTTCGGGCACTGGATCCGCCCAGCGTCCGTCCTCGAGGATAATGAGCACAAACATCAAGAAGGGCCTGTTGCGGTTCCGTGACGAAGCCCCAATCAACAATGGGCTGCCAGTTATCGCCATCTTTGCCTGCGAACCAGTTACCGTATGAGGGGATCTCACTGAGGTTGCCATTACTCAACTCGTAGAAACTACCCGCTTCGATTACGGCAATAGTAAGATGATCTTTCTCGGCGAGACGAGAAGCGACTGCAAGGCCTGCATTGCCGCCACCCACCACAATATAGTCGAACTCATAATGTTGACCAGGAATTCCAAAGCTTGTTCCTAGGAGGCCAGTGATCGAAGAGTCTTGGGGAAAAGACTTAGGAGCAGCTAGCACTGAAAGGCTAGGAATCAGGGTAGCTGCTAGGACGGATAGCTGAAGAGCACGCATGGTTTATGATAGAAGAAGGGGCGGAAGTGGTGTCGGTGAACTTGGCGCGTAATGCTGTCGAAGTCGATGGTGAAAAACATGTATCGCAGAATTGCTGCCTTTCACGTTTTCTTTATATATATGTGCTTGGGAAGAACTCTATATGATACTCCCGAGTGGCGCTTAGCCTTGATCCTCCTGGAAGGTGTGTCTTCCTGGGCTCTCGAGCGATCCCTCACGTTCGATCCGAGCAGCCGAGCCATCTAAATTCAAACTCCTCAATTATGATCTACGTATCTCGCAAAAGAACAGAGCTAACTAGTATTACTGGCTGTTTACGGGATGTCCCGCTAACACCGTCCCACCCAATTCCTTACTTCATTGTACGTATCGTAGGGCTGTATGAGCCATGAGGGTAAAAGCCCGTGAGCATCTTCATGAGCTGAAATTAGCCATCGGTTAAGATACTGGAACTGGTGCCTCGTCCGGTATTCTCGGCCACCGACGCCTGAATGTCACTGTGAATCCTACCACAGGCCTGATATAACGCCGAGGTTAGATCACCACTAGGTCTAGTGGTTGGGGGTTTAATACTAGGTGAATACACTCACAGCCTAGAACGAAAAAGAAAAGGTTCCTCCCAGGAAAACGATCCAGATAAGAGACAACTCGCTTGACCCCACATCGTATTAGTATAATTGTGATGAAACAAGCATAAGTAAGTACGGCAGCCACTCAGAAGCCCGATTGGATGAATAAAATAATCCGGCATGCATAGTAGAGAGACCGGCCATGTTACACAGGGCGGATTGTCCCGTAGGAGTGAGACACATGTGTCACTATGTATGGGCTGTGATAAAGGAATAAAGGGGTGGCGCCGTTGTCAGAAATAGATCAAAGCCGCTGCATGCTTCGGATTTGGCCAAGCCAGCAAGTCCATATCCGAACGTACAACGGAGTTATCGCGTTTTTGGACTTTGTCTATTTGAGAGGTTTTCGAAGTTCATCTTCCGGCGGCCTAACGGAAGCTTAATAAATATCGTATGGAACAGCCAACGAAGTAAACTTTACCTAAACCCCGACGCTGACTGAAGCTGAGTATCACTCAATCCTACTATGGCTGCCAATCATTTACTCTCTTTCAACGGCAAGATTGCCATTATCACAGGTGCTTCCAAGGGTATCGGAAAGGCCTCAGCTGTCGCGCTTGCTCGCCTAGGAGCCACCGTAATCATCAATTATTCTTCTGACGAGCAGGCCGCACAGGACGCCCTCGCTGAGGTACAGAGACTTGGTACCGGCGAGGCACGTATTGTACGTGCTGATGCTGGTACTATACCTGGTGTGCAGTCGCTCGTCAAACAAACGGTTGATGCCTATGGCAAGATCGATGTGGTGATTTCCAACGCCGGTGTGATGCCTATGAAAGACCTCGAGCACACTACGGAGGCCGACTTCGACCGTACCTTTGCTATTAACGTCAAGGGGCCCTACTTTCTCGCTCAGGTAAGCACATTTGATATATACTTACATCGCGAAGTGCTGGCGACCCAGGCCGAGGACGGGTGGCTAACTCTAGTTCGAACAGGCTGCCGCCGAGCACATGTCGCGCGGCTCGCATATCATTTTAACGTCTACAACCTTATGCGCCGCCTCTACTGTCATGCCTGGTTACTTGTTATACAACAGCACTAAAGGCGCCATTGAGCAAATGACACGCGTTATGAGCAAGGACCTTGGCCGCAAGGGTATTCTCGTCAACGCTGTTGCCCCTGGTCCTACGGGTACTGAGCTGTTTTTCCGCGGCAAGAGTGAGGAGGTTCTCAAAACAGTTGCTAGTTTCAATCCCCAGGGTCGCATCGGTACGCCTGAGGAAATTGCCGAGACCATCGTATTCCTAGCTCAGTCTTCTTGGGTCTCTGGTCAGGTGATTCGCGCTAATGGGGGCATGGCTTGATAACTGGGCAATATTTAGCCGCTCATATACAGTGCAGTTTAACAGTGAGAAGGGTTTATAATATAGTGTCAAAAGAAATTAAACGAAGCGTAGGGTGGCTTGACCATTCACAATCTAATGGCCCTCTGTTCGCATCACTGTCAGTTCACTGTAATGTGTACAAAATGTCTACGTAGCCCGCTGTAGCCCACGATAACCCACTGCCACACCTCCAGGAATGGGAACAAAGAAGGTGTTGTGTACATAAGCATAGTCACCAGTCAGTAATAGGCTAGACTCTTCGCGTAACAACGATTGTTTATCACTACCCTATACTCAGGCAAGACACCCACGGTAGCTCTGCAATTTGATTCAGCTAGTTTCAAGCTATTGAGTACACATTGAGTACTAACATACAATTATCGCACCTACACTCAGCCTTTGACACGGCACTTGCTACAGCCGTTCCTTAATTCCGTAGAATCCTCCGATGTCATAGGTACTGTAACGGTACGTCTCGGTGTGTAATAGAGGTCTCGGACTTCTCTATTTACTCAACTCTTGATTTAAATGTACAATAGGATTGATTGTTAACGTGTCTTAAAGTCCGGGTCGGTTGCAAATTGACTCGGTTCGGAGTTTCTGAACATGTCCGTAATCATCTCCATCTCTCTAGGTTATGGCAATGAACGGTACCGAAACACTAGTGTTGCGTAACTGGAGGTAAGCTCAATTGGGCTGTGTAACGCGCGCAACCATGGATGAATCTAGCCGAGTTATGAGTTTCTGTATGTCCGATATTCTGCGGTGTCGTGTAATTTAATAGTAGGATTAAAATCAAACATCACTAAATGTAGGATGTGCTATTAAGTAGATAGAAGGTTCACTTCCATTAATTTTAGTATCTATAACCCCATTTCTATTACAGCTATGTAAGGATCTTTCTTTCATCATGAGTAGCAGAACAACTGTCATACCTACGATAGATATCGGTCCGATTTTATCGCCGACCGCCACTGAAGTAGAACGCCATCGCACTGTTGAAGCTGTGCGCCATGCATCAACGACTTTCGGTTTTTTCAATCTAGTCGGTCATGGCATCTCACAAACGCAGCTATATCGGATCTTTGAGTGTAGCAAGCTTTTCTTCGATCTTCCGGAGGAGAAGCGAATGAAGGTTCACGTCGGACAGGCACTTGGCCGATCCTTCAGGGGCTGGGAACCGCCGCTCATACAACAGCACCATGACGGTGTGCTCCCTGATACGAAGGAGGCAAGTAACAGTATTTATGAATGTCTTTTTAAAAGCTGACATCAACTTCGTTGAGACATTCATTGTCGGCCGAGAGGTCCCAGCAGATGACCCCGATGCTGGTACCTTCCTAACCGGCCCGAACCTTTGGCCGGATCTCCCAAAAGAAAAATTCCAAGATATCATTCTAGCATATCAGGCTAGGATGGTGGAACTTTCTCACGTCATCATCCGCATTCTTGTTCAAGGGCTGCCCGAGGCATGGGGGTGTCCCTTGGACGTATTGGACGGCCTCACGGTAGACCCCGCGATACCAATGCGCATGTTACATTACGGACCTGTGAAGGAGAATAACCCTCTTCAGTTCGGAGGTAGAGAGCCTTCCCCCTTCCTCGTAATATCAGATAATCTAACCTAGCGGCGCTGTATAGTTGCTCCTCATACCGACTTCAGCGCGATCACAATCCTGTTGCAGCAACCTGGCACTGAGGGTTTGCAAGTGTGGTATCCGCCTACCGAAGATTGGATTCCGGTGCCCGTGACTGAGGATGGCTTTGTCATTAACATCGGCGACCTGATGCAGCAGTATACAGCGGGTTATTACCGCAGCGCTCGCCACCGCGTGATAACCTTTAGCGAGGAGAATAAACATCGCTACAGTGTAGCTTTCTTTTTGGATGGAAATCTGCGATTCAAGACGAAGGCACTAGATGGGTCTGGTAATGAGATTGTTGTAGGTGAATATGTCTACTCGTGTCTGAATCGCACTTTGGGTACTAGAGGCCCGTCACTTTAGATACGACTAGATAGTTGCGAATTAGCTGCGGTAAATCGGATATCGCGTATCTTGAGCATGAGAAGCCATTTCCCATCGATTCTGGCCTGCATTAAATCATTTTCAGTGACCCCAAGACCAACAGCATGCTTCTATTGATGTCATGACCTAAGTATAGGGGGTGATAACAACCATTGTTAGTGTATGCGAAGAGTTCTAACTCAAGGCCTCCAGTACCACAGGCTTCTGTACATGACACCTTCTTTGTTCCCAGGCTAGAAGGCGCAACAATTAATGTTGATAACATTCCGTCATTAGATAAATTACATAGTTAATAAATTAGTAGTTTAGTAGGCAGCCTCGCCATATGGTTGGTGGTGTTGTTGACTACATGTCCACTTATCTTGTCCAGCTGAGTAATACAGACCATTTTCCCTGGGTAGGTCAAGCTTTTACCCACTTCCAAGGTTTCCCAGAATGGCCCAGGTAAGCCGCCCGCGCTGCAACGAAGCCCAAAACACCTAGAAACATGACGAGACCACAAAACACCTTGAGCCACACATACGAATCTCGTTCATCTCTTTCCCCGGAAGCGGCCAATGCGCCCGCGATGGGCTGGTTGATGAGCACAGAGGGGGCGATGACAATGTACACAGCGCCCAAGTAGGTCCCCAGCTGGCTCATGTCCGGGCATATCTGGGCGACAAGCGTCGGCACCATGGAGACGAATGTACCAGAGCCAAAGCCGTAAAGTGCCGCGAAGGCAATGCGTCCGGTCCTCCAAGGTGCCCCTATCCAGAGTCCTAGAGCGAGCACAACCGAAAATAGCGTGAATGCAATTGTGGCGTTGAAGCGGCCATAGCGATCACCAAGCCAACCCGGCATGACCCGACCCACCGTGCTAGTCATCAAAATTAGTCGGGACCCAGGATGCAAAGGGAATATTCACCAAGGGGCTGTGGGTATTCGTGGGGCTTCAGCATACCTCGTAGCGCTCAATATAACGAGCAAGTTATTAGCTAGTCGTTCGCCATCGCCGTCGTCTTGTGCCTCAATCACGATAAAATTATACGGAATGAAAACACCGAAGAAATAAAAGAAGCACGCTATAGCAAGCGCAAGAACGGGGCCAGACTTCAGAAGCGGCACTGGTACAAGTTGGGATATATGGAAGGGGACGGGAGAATGACTCGCGGCCTGTGGACGGCGCGATATGGTGGCAATAGCTACGATCATCAAGACAAAGTAGGTCAGGGCGACAGCACGCATCGTCCAGGGGAAGCCAATACCATCAAACAAGACGGGGATAACAGCCGTGCCAATCACAGCTCCTATGGCGCTACCAGCACTGACGAGGCCGAGTGCCAGACCCCGTCGATCTCGAAACCAGGTACCGACAGCGGTAGTACCCGCGACAAAGATAGCTCCAGTACCCATGGCGCTCACGACGCCCTGGGCGAAGAAGATCTGAACGTAGGTCTGGCAGTTGGCGAGACCAAGCAAACCACCCACATGCAGGACAGTGCCGATGACCAATAGTATAGTAGGGCCAAGGTGATCAAATAGGCCGCCAAAGATAGGCACGCCCAGGAAGAGGAAAAAAGTCTCGACTGATGGTATCCAGCCAATGGCACTCGTACTGTAGTTGGCTAACTGGTGTGTAGTGTAGTAAGCTTGGAACACACCGATGCACGTCGCCCAGCCAAACGACACGAATAGACATGCAAACCCACCCACGACAGTGAGCCAACCTCGTGGGGACGTGTCTAGAGGAGGCAGGTCCATGGCGAGCTCGGGGTTGAGGTCGGGGTCAGGACTGATACTGCTGTCAATATTAGGGCCGTCGGGAGCGTGTAGCACGGCGGTCTTCTCAACATGATACATCTCGGTAGGCGGGTTGGCATTCAAAGGCGCTGGCGGTTCCATTATGATGCGTGGCCGAAAGCAAAGCAACTCGAGTCTAGACCTAGACGTGTAGTAAGTAATTCTGATATATGTTAAAGCCCCGGCATTGTGTATGTCAATGGTGTTTATAAAATGGGCATGGTAGTAGTTTCTATAGTGCTATTGGTCCCCCTGGAGACCCGTAGTCGTGTGTAACATCGCGTTCGGATTTGAGCATAAGCCCGTGGAACCCGGGAAGAGGACCCTGCAGATACATAGCGGGTTAGATACAGCCGGTGGCTTAGGAATGAAGCTATGCCTTTGTTATTTAACACTAGATAGAAAGCGGACACTACACGAAGATAGAAGTGATATGTCTCACATCCCCTTACGCCGTACCACCATATCGTCCCTATATCCCGAACGAATGCAGGTGCCATAGCCGCTGAGCAAGTCTTGATCCCGATTTATTGATAGAAGCACACACATGGGGAGAAACAGGGAGACCTTCAGTGGGGGTAGAAAAAGCAATAGGTCTTTAAAAAGGAAGCAAATCGATTACCAACTGCACTCATTACAGGACCCTAAGCAAGGTCTGTAACACAGAACCAGAACCACCATCGTGTCGGTTATCATATAGCTAGAGCTATCCGTGTGAGGGAGGTTGTACAAGCAGACAGGTACATGTATCTACCATACGTAGGATAGGTAGTTCAAGGAGACAGAAAGGACAAAGAAAGGAGAGGAAGAACAGACGTTGGAGGTAGATTCCACTGCTCTGCGAAACACTTAGACCACCTAAACTACGTAGATGGACTGCATTACATTGAAAGAGGTAGACGTGTAATGAATGGCTATAACACAGTTCGAAGCTTCGAAACTTACAAAATTCCATGATGCCGACAGGGTAGAAGTACTGCGCGGAAGCTCACCTCAGTTTGAGTTCCGTACTAGTACTCTATCCCCTATCTATTAAGCCACTTTTACAACTCAGCATGTCATGATACCAAAATAAGATCCAGATTGGAAAGATCGTTATTGCATATGCCGCAGCATATTAACATCAGCCAGCCTCATGTCGGAATGGGCCACGCCTCAATGATAACTAGCTCGCTGAATGGCTGAGAAATTTCCACGCGCCGTAGACAACTCGGGTGATCGGCAATGGCTGACGATGGCCATCAATTGCTGTAGGTATATTTGAAACGTTGCATGGTCTAGACCGGACTCTCCGAACTGGTCCCTAGATCACAGCCTTATAGGGCTTTTCAGTCCCGATGATGCTGCCGTCCGTTGGGCCTTCATCACACAGTTCTTTCCCTTTTCATACGCTTATGTTACGAGGAAGTGTGCCTCTCAATTAATTTCATAGTCATAATACTGCTATTAGCAAAAGGGGCGGCACTCTGACACGAGGACGACGAGCGACCTAAAGTTGCTTGTTAACAGTAGTGTAGATGCGCAGATATTTTTTTTAGCTACCCCTATACCGGTTAGACACAGGCTTGCAGACTATTTGTCACTACAACCCAAAGACATGGTTCTAACAAGCAGCGCGCCGGGGAAACATGGGCTTTACATCTGAAAACAGTTCGTCTACTGGTTTACAGACGGGTTTCCTACATTCGGAGCACAACTCCATGTCAACCCATGGCAGTCCAGGCAATGATAACTCAGGCCATTCTCCAGCATCGCGTCCACGGCAGCTGCCCGGAGCTGCTTGCGGCGAGTGCCGGCGGCGAAAACTCCGATGCGACCGCCAGAAACCTCGGTGCAGCGCCTGCCAAGCCGCTGATGTAGGATGTATCGTGCCGGCTGCTAAACCCGCCCGGGGTCCTAAGAGAGGATACCTCAAGACCCTGCAAGAGAGAATTTGTATGCCTGTGCCCCCCTCTCCGGTCCTAAATGAAGGTTTATGCTCTTTAGTTTCGCTGATTAATCACAGCTATTCTTGAAGGGGTGCTCAAAGAGCATCAACGCATACCGCCGAGCTCCCCAGTGACCGAACCTGCGGTCAGCCCCTCTTTAGACATATCGGCCATGAAGGACATGACAGGACTAAGAGAAATGGGGGATATACTAGAAACGGGAGATGTCAGTGATATGAGCCTAAGCCAGTTGCCATGGGCTCTTGATGTGGTAGGGGAACTTGATTCGTTACCAATATCCCATCAAATTGGGCCGTATCAAGAAAATGACAGCATCTCGATATTCGATAACGAGGAGGGCTGGTACACGCTTCCGCCTGATTATACCCATAAAGATCTCCCTAGCCTTGTTCCGGTGAAAGAGAGTACTACTCCCTCTTCAAATTCAACCAACAGATCGGGTTTACAACCTCCTACCACGAATCATTACGACTCCGCTATGTCCGACCTCGTGCAGTCAGATCTGTAAGTATTCATAACTACGTATCTTACAAGTGTTTTACTCTGTCTTCCTCGGCCGAAAGCTAGGAATCTGATAATCTACAGCGACCAGCTGTATATGGACAGAATACACGAGTTTGTACCCATTGTGCACCACGACTCGGTGAGAGACGCGCACATGGCCCTTCGGTATGCCATGTGGACACTAGCAGCTTCAGCCTCGGTGTACCATTCAGCATTGCGAGATACTCTCTACTATCGAACACGCCAGCTGCTGGAATCTCCCAACCCTCTTGGTAGCAATGCCAACATTGCCAACACTGAAACTATACAAGCGTGGCTCCTACTGGCTACTCATGAACTTATGTGCGTTAGCTTTCGTCACGCCTGGATTAGCGCTGGGCGTGCCTTTCGTCTTATTCAGTTGGATACTACGTGGGTCACAGAAAAAGGGTCTATACCAGACGATGGTACACCGCCCCCCGACCAGTCACAATGGGTTGAGGCTGAGAAACGACGGAGGACATTCTGGTTTGCTTACTGCCTTGATCGGCTTCTCAGTCTACGGAATGGATCGCATCCAACTTTGAGAGAAAGGGTAAATGACGTCTTTGTCATCCGACCACTATACCTGTGATACTGACATTTATGGACATGGTATAGGTGCCCATGTGCCTCCCGTGCCCTGACCCTGCATTCCAATACAGTCAACCCGTACTCATGGGTTGCCTGCTAGATACCGATTTCCTAACCTCCACGATCGCGCCCTCGAGAGACCCTATGTCGTCATTTTGCGAGTGTATTGTGGTAGCCACAGTAGCCGGGCGTGTACTGTCGCATTACCTCGAGGCGACTCTCAATAGTTCGACTCAAGAGAAAGGACAGGGTATAAACCAACACAACGGCTGGGATTCTCTTTCTTCGATCGACTCTCTCGTAGCCCACAGCATGAGGGTCTTTACTACGTATCATCCGCCCACGGCACAGGAGCGAGATCCTATGTTACTGTTTTTGGCCATTGCGTGGCGCGCGATTGTGATATACGTCTGGCATACGGCCGAGAGTATGTCGACGCCGGTTCTGAACAGGAACCGTGCCGTCAAAGCCAAGTTGTCTCAACAGGCTGAAAACGCGGCGCGCGAGATGCTGCGGTTAATGAGCAAGTTAGCTGGGTGGAGTAGTTGGAAGGTGAGACCTAGCATTTTATATCCTTCTTAGTCCTAGCTTACAGCCCTAAGACTTTGCTTACTAGAGTCTAGATTCATCCACTCATGAACATTCCATTGAGTTTATGTACTGAGCTACTTATACCTCGTCCTGACCTGATGGAGGCCTTTACACAGAAAGGCAAGGAAATCACACAAGCGACGCAGGGCATGAGAGTCTTCTCGACACCATGATGATAGACGTCCAGTCTTAGACTATTTCGGGCTTATATACATTTTCTATTTCAACATTGCTTAAATAAATTGATTATTCCGTGGTTATGAAACAAATGACTACATGATAAACAACCTGAAAATCCGTCTAATCTCGGTCACGATTTGTAGCATGTTGTAATAGAGAAGCCTAGCATTGTAGATAAAGAGTTTGCTATTATTTCAGGCGTCTCATTAGCGACAGCCGAGGGTCCACGTAATTTTTAACATGGTGCAGGTAATCGTGCTTATCGTCTTCACCATTCCTAACATAGAGCAGTACTATCGTACAGAGCGATTGAATTGTATAGGTATAGAACGTATCAGTTTAAGGTAACCTACCAGTGTCAGATCCGTTTACGAGCAAGTCTGCTTAGTTCTATCATCGGCTCGAGCTAGTGGAACAATTAACATTAAACACCGCGAAAATAACACAGTTTAGTATAAGATCAACTAAATTCTAGGTATTCGAAATTTCTTGCTCGAGATAGATGCTTAGGCGTGGTGTTTGAGCGACCGCCAAATTGCCACGGTAAAGTGAATACTACCAAGTGAGGCTATTCCCAATAGTCGAGGGATCTTTAGAAAACAATGTCACATAATCCCACACCACTATATAATAAGACATCTTGTCGACTAAAGCAGCGCAGCAAGGAAGCTTTGTACATTAACAAGTATCATATTATACCCCATACTGGCAGTCCAGGCAATACCAATACACTTACTAATCAATACTGTTCTAGCTGTTGAAGTAGTAGGTATATGAGTGGTTCAGTTCGGTTGATTGACTTGGTAACTAACTGATGAGTAGGTGGGAAGACCTCTTATATATACACCATTTGCCCCTATTCGCAGACTAACCATGACAGTGACTCCTTGACCCCTTATACTTTCGACACTAGCCTATACCTATTAAAACTACAATATAGTACTACCACACCTTTTAAAACAAATAAAGCGCTTTGTATAAAGCGGAGATCATTAGGTAAGTTTAACTTAAGCTCCTTGCAAAGCGTAAGTATTTATTATACTCAATCCTAGTTTTTTTTCAAAGTTCCTTTTTTCTTTTTTTTTTCTCCTTCAAAATTCGATTGACTAATTTCCTTAGAAAATATTCCAGTTATATGGTGTAGGTATTATCAGCTCTAGCTTGATACTTCATATATATGGTCTTGTTTACTGCTGTAACAAGGGCTCATAAGAGGGCTTAGAATGTGTATTCGAATTGCAATAATTCTACTAGGGTCTAGAGATACCTATGACTATTCGGAATCCTTTCGGAAATGGCCCTAGAATTCCTGGTTTATATATACACAAAGGAGTCGGCAGTCGGCAACAATAGTTGCCGACCTGCCATGCCTGTTCTAGACACCCTTACATACACCTATCCAGCTGTATCTCGGATCGAGGTAAGTAGCTAGGTAAGTAATTCCGGAATAAGGTGAGGCTGAATTCCAACACCGAGATATCGCGATCCTGGTGGTTTATCCATGTAACAACTGTCAGAAATAGGTGGCAAGGGTACAACCGATCCACACGCCTATATAAACCCCTAAACCTGCCGTTTATACTATAGTATAACTTACCTTCTAATCTAACAGATTTACTATACTAAGTACTATCTTTAACAGGTTATAAGCCCAGGTTGCTTATTTAACGCAACTATTACTGTTAAAAATCTATTATACTTATATTATTATACCTTATATAATATTTTTAACTTAAAATACTAATGTGTATTAAAATTCTACTATTTATATTAAAATTTTTATATTTATTTTTTTAAATAGTTTTTTTTTGTGCAAAACAAATAATAAAGCTAGGGTTTAATATACTAGCTATAATAACAAACCCTTACGCAGGTCTACAAGTTACCTATTAAGGCTAAAGGCTTATAAATTTAAAACTAGCTACTAAAACTTTTAATTTTAACTTTTTTTTTAAAACATTATACTATAAAAAACCTTAAAAGCTAAAAGCTAATTATAATTAGAAATTAAAATAGCTATAAATACTTGCTATTACTTTTATAAAAAAAATTAACTAWTTTTTTTATATTATATTTGTTTTTTAAATACTAAAANTTTTTTTTATTTTATATACAAAATATTTACTTTTTTAAAACATTTAAGCTTTAATATTAACTTAAATAACAATAACAACTTTAGCGCTAACTATACTAATTATTTTTTAATTAAAAAAACTTTTGTTTTTAGCGTTATTAAAAGTATTTACCTGCTTGTTTTTACTTAATAATATTAAACTATTTAGCTATAAAGTTAATACTTTACTTTTATAACAGTTTATTATTTTAAATTAACTAACCTTATATAAATATATATTTAATTACTTTAAATTAGTAAAATTAAAACTAAATAAAATGCTTTTTATTTTTTTAAGCCTGTTTTTTAGTAATTTAAATAGCTTTATATTAAAATATAAAAAGCTTGCTAAAACTTTAAACCTAATTTTAACTACTAAAATACTATAAAAATTATTAAATATTAAGCTTAACAGCAAAAACTTAGGTTTTTTAAACATAGCTTTAAATTTTAAATTAACTTTTTTAAGTTTTTTAAACTTACTTTTAAACATTTTTAAAGTAACTACTTTAACAGTTTTAAAAATATTTATATTAAAAAATATAGCACTATCTACTATATTATTTACTAAAAATATTATTTAATACTGCTTNAAAAAAGCTTAAAAAAGTACCNTTTTTAAATATATTAAAATAGTAGCTAAAATAAAGTTAAAATATAAAAAAAAAGCTTATATATAATAGCTTTAGTTAACTATTTCTTAAAAAGCTTTAAATAACCTTTCTAGTATTTTAAAAAAGCAAAAGCATAAAAAGTTTTAAAGCTTAAAAAAATAAATAGCTAAACAAATATAATATAATATATATTATTATCTATAGCAAACTTTTAATTAATGCTTATTAATAAATTTAGCTTACTGCTAAAAAACCTTTTAATATATTAGCTTTTATTTAAAAAAAGTTAAAATATAATTATAAACTTAAAAGCAAAGCCTAATTTATTTAATACTTTTACTAATAAAAAAAAACTACTTTAAAATTAACTAAAAAAGTTATATAATTTGCTATTATATTTTAATAACTATAAGCAAATATAATAAAACTAGATATAAAATTAGCTTAGCTTTATTTATACTTTATTTGCAAATTTATTAATAAGCTTAAGCTTAAATTTAATTTTTTTTTAACTATATAAAAGCTTAATATTATTAAAATATTTATTTATAACTTTAAAAATAAAGTAATATAAGCAGTAGTTATTTTAAAAAAAGCTATTAATATTGCTATATAATTTAAATAAGGCTAAAAAAAGCATGCTTTTTAAACTGTTTTACTTGCTAGTAAAACTAAAACTAACTTTTTAACTTTATTTAAAAAGACAGAAAATTTGTAATTTTTATAAAAAGCTTTATTTTAAAGTCTGCTATAAATAATACCTAAAACTAAAGCTTTTTAAATAAGATAAAAAACTATGTTATAAACATGCTAAATAGTATAAAACTAAGCTAAAAAAAATATAAAAATAAAAAAGTAATATAGCTGCAAAAAAAAAAATAAGTATTATAATTTTTTTAGCAACTATACTAACTAATATTTTATAACTTTTACCTAATTATATTATTTTTATAGCTTATACCTTTATTTTAGCTTTTTTTAAACTAACTATATTAATATAACTTAAGCTAATATTATTTATGTTTAAAGGCTTTAGTTAGCTTATATAATAGGTTAATTAATAATAAGTTAATTAATTATAAAATAAAAACAATTAAAATAATATTAGCTTTAAAAATATAAAAAAAGCTTTTAATAATATTTTTAAAAAAAGCTACCTTAGTAAACTAATTAATACTTTACTTACTACTATAAACTAGAATAAGGTAATAACTTTAGCTAAAATATTAAAAACAGCACTAGTAATTAATAGCAGAACTAATATACTAATATTTTTAAACTAAAATAGCTTTATTAACTTATATAATATTTTATACTTTATAATTATAAAAATAGGCGGTTTAATAATATAACTTATATAGCAAAAAAACTATACTTTTATTAGCTTAGTNAATAAANAAAAAAAAAAACTACTATTTTAAAAAATGTTATATATTGCTTATTAATTAAAACAAACTTAATATTAGTATTTTATTTAGTAAAACTTAGTGTTAAATTTTTGTTTAAAAGTAATAAAGTATATATATTAAAAAAAAAACTAAATATTTTTAAAAAAAATCAGAATATAATAGCTTATATTTAGTTAATTAATTAAAATTTAATATAAAAGCTATTATTATTGCTTTTGCTGCTTATTCTTTTTTTTAATTTAAAACTAGCTTTATAGCATAAACAATTTAAATATATTAATAAATTATTTATTNAAAAATTAGTAAAAGCAGATTATATTAAGCTATAAAAATTAAATTATATATATAAGCACTATATTTAAATAAAATTAAAAAAATATTATATTTAAAAACTTTTTAATATAATACTTACTTATTTAAATTATTATATATTAATATAGCAAAATTAGCTAAAAAAGCTTTAAAAAAGCATAAAAAATCTACTTATTTAGCGCTAGTCTGCTATAACTTTAATAAAATAACTTAAATACTATTACTTAAAAATAAAAAAAAATTTACTAAAGCNTTTTAAAACGTTTTTAAAATATTATAAACGTTTAAAATATAAATACTATATACTTACTTTAAATAAAGCTAATAAAAATATTAATAGAAAGCTTAAATACTTATACTATTTTAAAGGTATATAAATATTATTTATTACTATAAAATAATATTAATAAAGTAGTATATATAAAAAGCAATTAGCGTTTATAAAATAATTATAATATTAATAATAATATAAGCTATTAATAATAGCATAGTATAAAAATACTAGCTTATTATTACTTAAATTATATATTATACTATAATTTAATAGTTTAATAATTAATTTAAAATGTATTTTTATAAAAAATAGTATAGCTAAATACCTGTTTATAATTATATAGTATTTATTAAAATTAATAAAAAATATTTATAGCTAAATAAAAATAAATTGMNCTTTTWAAAAAAAACTAAGCTATTTTATAAAATATTAAGATATTAATATTAAAGCTTTTATAACTATATAATTTTATTTAAAAGCAAAAAAATAGTAAATGCTAATAATATTATATTTTTTTAAAAGATTATATATACTTTGCTAAACTAAATACTATAAGTTAGCAATAAAAAAAAAGGCTTAATAGGGCTTAAATAATAAAACTATAAAAAATGCTTTAAAAAAACATACCTAAAATATAACTTTAAAAAAAATAGCAGATTTTTTTTAATTTAATAATAATAAGCATATACTTAAAAAAAAAAAAAATAACTTTACTAGTATTATCTAAAAACTATAATAAACTTTTTAAATATAACTTTAATAGTATTATTATACTGCTAAAAAGCAAATTTAGTAGCTTTTATAACCTTAATATACTGCTAAAAAATAAAAATAGACAGTAATATATTAATTAAAAAGTATAGACTAATAATAATATACTTAATAATAATAACAAAAACTACTATAATAC